>VZSC01001586.1:187450-194950 GCA_013398225.1 Steatornis caripensis
GTGTGGTGAGACACTGGAACAGGTTGCCCAGAGAAGCTGCCCCCTCCCTGGAAGTGTTCAAGGCCAGGTTGGATGGGGCTTTGAGCAACCTGGTCTAGTGGAAGGCATCCCTGCTCATGGCAAGGGGGGTGGAACCAAACGATCTTTAAGGTCCCTTCCAACCCAAACCATTCTATGATTCTATGAAAACTTGTCAAGAATTAACATACCTGAGTACTTTAGCATGTTACATTAATTTACTGAAATTAACTGAAAAGGCTACTTGCAAGAAGAACACGAGACACAAATGACATGATCCTGTAGGCTTCCTCAGCCTCAGAAAATCAAGCCCAAAAAGCCTCAGCGGCTTTGAGCTTTGTTACAGGTCACAAGCTGACACAGTCCTGTGCATTCATCCAGGACAGGGAGCTCCCAAACACGTTCCCAGCTAGGCCCCTGGTTCTGATATCATGAATATGAAGCAAGCATCATTTGAGATAACTTGTGCATAATTTTTTTGAGATAATTTGTGTAGAAATTTTGTCCCTCAAAATCAGTAAAATACTATCAAAACATAACTTTGCATATTTATTAATAAACTTGAAAATATCTGTAAAATCCCAAGTCTTCACTATCTTCCAACAGTGCCAAAACTATGTACAGGAAAGAAGCAGAAAGGTGAATTGTAAGGTCTGCTGTGTGAACTGGGATCTTCTCCTCAGAAGAGTGCACTTTTACTGCACTACAGATGGGTGCCAAATTATACGTGTTGTTTTTAAAATCAAAATCTGGGGCCCTGGGGCAGGTCCTGCACATAATTTCACTGAATGGGGAGTACCCTCATCCCTCTTTCCTCAGTGCTGAGCTCATGCCTGACAGCCTTGGCACAGTTTGGCTTCAGAACCAACACATGAACAAGAGATGCTCCAAGCTGCTCAGTGCTGGGTATGTCTGTGGGTGGCTGTAGGCTCAGAGGGCTGCAGGCAGATTGTGGGATTCAGAAGCAATGCAGTTTGTTCACTTCCCAGTTCAAACCTATAAGTAATTGCAGCTATTTCCTATTCTGAGAACAAGGAAATACAGATGTGGGTGAAACAGAGTGTGGTACATTTGCAATCGCAATCACAGTAACTGTAACACTAACATTAGAGAGCCACGACATACTTTTGCCTTTCAGTTAGCTGCAAGCCCCTACTTCACGCTTTCCAAGGTAGAAAACTAGATTCTGCACATGGCTAAAACATGATTTCCAGATTCAACTGAAGTATGCAAAAATATATACATAAAATATTCATGTGACTTAAGAGAAGGACAAGAAGGATCCTAAAATAAAGATTAACTAGTTTCAACTTTTCACCAGCAAATAGAACCTCCTGCCAAACACGGATAACTATTTAGCAGAATAATTCTATGAAAGCATTTAAGTACAACAGAACCTAGTTAATGTAGTAGCTACTGGTGGTTGATACTACTCCGCCTTTGGAAATTTTTCCTGCTTATGCTATGTATGGTATTTCAGTCACAACTAGGAGCGTATTCTTCCTCCTTTAGACATAAAACATTGTGTCATTCGCTGTTTTCAGTCCTCACCTCTCAAAGGGCAGAGTATGATGCCAAGGGAGTGGGAGTTAGTAAAGAACACGTAGTTCTGGACCAGTAGACCTTTAATAGCTTACGCTATTATTACTGGGGCTGCAATTCATCCAATTTGCTGACAAGTTAAGGATTGAAATTTCACAAGCTAGTGGAAGCTATGCTCACCAGTGCCGGCAGAGAACTGGCACTTTTTATCTGTTCATCAATATCTCTAGCTATTTTTTTCATAAATTATTCCTTCCTATTAGAATATGTCAGCATTTATGTACACAGATCATTGTTTCTTACTGACATGCCCTCTCCATGGAGCTTTCTACTACTGGAACGCATTAGCAGCAGCATCCTGGTCTGGTCGGGGCTCTGGCTCCTTCCCTGAGCTGTAGGGATTTGCACAAGTGGCAAAGCAGGAAGGTATCAGCACCAAAACCATTCCTGCCAGTCCTGGCATTTACATACAAGTTTCTTCTATGCTGACCACTTAATTTTCATATAATGAATGCTGAGGGGAAAAAAACCCACGATAAACGAAACAGAACAGCATCCCTAAACAGCCCAATACCATGCTTCTCACTCTTTATGGTGTTTTTATATGGAAGGTTTTTTTTTCTGTGAGCATGCACATGCTCTGATTTTGATCTTTTAAAATTTCTGCATCCCTTAGGTTGTATTCTTTCACTTCAGAATAACTCTTGTTGTGATAGATGAACTGGAACAAGTGTGGGCTTCCTCACAGCCACTTGCCAGCAAACTGTCCTGTGCTAAGCAGCAAGCTGTGCAGTCAAATGGAAGGAAGCACAAAAGTCCACTTTTCCCTTATCCCTTCCCCATGGCAACCTGACCAAGAACAGTGACCCCCAGCAGAACAGCTGAGGACTGAAACTGTGCTGAATTACTCAGAAAGAGCATCTCCTGACCCCGACCAGCAGAACCCAATGGAAAGACGTGACCTGTAACTGCAAACCCCCTTGTCTGACATTGCATTTGTACTGTACACAGCCAACACGGGTCAGGCCCTTTCTGGAAGCTGACTTAATGATTTTCAAATCTAATTTAAAGTGAACCAATGAACCTAGAACTATTCAGCAGGCAGGTTCTGCAATTAGAGGGATTTACATTAAGCAGCCAAAAAACCTTAGAAATATCGCACCTCCTTGAATTAGGTATTGAAATAAAATACTTTTTCTCATGGGTGACCTTTTTCAGTTACATGTAAACTGCACTGATGATGAGTCATTGAGTTAGCAAACCAGCTACTCATAGTTGTTGACAGGGTCAGCAAGAAATCTACCACATTTTTATACAAAAATAAAATCATGTTGTAGGTATTGTACATTACTTGCTTCATATGTACTTCTTGTCCTTAATGACATCCAGAAACTATTGGCAGAAAGAAGAGGAAAAACAGGAGATCTTGGGGTTTTCACACTCTCTACCAAGTGTAGTCAGAAATTTAGCACCATAAGCTTTGGTTAAAGAGCAATAACGGTATCTATTTGTTGTGCTTTCAACCACATAAATAATAGAATTGACCTGAACAGCAGGTAGAAAAAGCACCAAACTCTCTAACTCCCTACCTTGGTTAATATTGTTCCAACAGAACTACAGTGCCTGTCTTATCACACTTCTGCACAACTGACTCTTTGGCTTGTGGCAGCAAGGTAGACCAATAGCTCTTACAAGAACACTGGTTCTGTGATTAACTCTTACAACTGTATTAGTAATTTGGTGCACAGCTAATCAGGGTCCTGAATGCATTTTTGAGTGAGAGCACCTTACAGTTAACAACTTTAACTATTGTATATGAACAGTATATTAATGCCAGAGTGAAGCTCGAAGATGGCTGTTTAGCAGACTTGGCTTGTTTAATATCTGCCCATTTAGTTTATGGGCTGCTTCTGAGGTAATGTCCATTGGATCACAGTTCATCTACACAATGAACACATTGCTGTGGTCATCACAGGCATTCACATGAGCTACATGATTAAAATTGGTTTTGGCCATCCCAATTTGATCCTTTCTTGTAGTCAACATGTTCTCATATGGCTCCAGTGTGCAGAACACAGTGCCCTAAACCAGTAGAAAACACACTGTGCTGTGGAAATATTTAAAACAAGAAAACAATAACTAACCAGATAGAAATATTTTCTGCTACAAATACTCTTAAGTTTTAAAGCAGCTTCTCTTTTGCTTATCCAGATTCACCTTTTCTCTTCTGTTGAAGGCCTTTTGGCATTTCTGCTGGTCCTCTGAATCTAACTATTTTGCCTCTCTTCCAGTATGTTACCCAACTCTGTTGTTCCTTCCAATATTTGGCATTTGCTTTGGAATTATGTTTGTCCATCTGTTATTTGTCCTTTTGGTGATGCGTTCTGCCGATTCCCATTTGTTCCTCTCAGCCTTCTCAACAATTTGAGCTTCTGAAGTGTTGTGGCATCAATCAGCTCTATCTCGGCCCAGGAGGGCGTTTGTACAGAATGACAGAAGGAGCAAAAAATGGCCTAGACCAATGTTGCTTTTACTTTAGGAACTCGCAGATACTCCTTTTTGCAGTGGTCATTTCCATTAGCTGATTTCACTGGTTCAAAGAATGTGTACCATAAGGGGCTTTCTTCTATTCTGGTTTCTGTTTCTCTCCTTCCATCTTTATGGATGTTAGTAAGCAGTGTGAAATCACAAAAAGGCTATAATGTCAGCAGATACTCTTTCAGTCTTCACTGAGCTTGCATTTTTCTGATATGTGTTTCTTTTCCTTTGTGTACACATCCACCTCCTTTATTAACTCCATGAAATTTAGTGGCCTGATCTGGCCTGAGCAGAATCACAACTCCACCCATTCCTTTTTTTTCCCTTCCAGTTATATCTTTTTTATCCCTTAGAAAACCAAGCAAACAAAAAACTCAACCCCCTACATGCATTTGCTGAACATGACCTTTACTTGGCATGACTTCATTTTTCAGGTTTAGAACATTTTGTAGACAGAATTCTAAATTTGTCAGCTCACAAGTTCCTGTGCACAGCAGTGTGGCATGACTAAAGGGATGATCAGCTATTGATCAATAACACGGATTCTTTTTCCTTCCCCACCACAGCTCTGAAAGCCCATTTCAAGGTCACACAGTGACCAGCCCTGACGCACTAGTGTTAGCAATTATACTGGGTTTCTAGAGCTTTGTTTTACAGTCAGACTCTAGGTAGGACCATGTCTCTTTTTATACTTTTGGGTTGGATTTAAGCTCATCTAGTAATGCAGTCTTATTGGAAATTCAGATGTCTCAGGAAAACAGAACATTATCCTGGAAAACCTGATTTTTTTAATGAGTGAGTATTTAGTTTGTATTAGTGGCCCTTGGAGAGATCTGAATGGCGTAGGTGAGTGAAGGATGCTTACCTCACTTTATTTTCAGCTTTTCAATTAGGCATTAGTTAAACTGTTTACTTAAGTGCATGGAACTCATGTAATTTCTGGTTAGAAGTTTTACCCCACTGGCAGCCACATGAATTTTGCCCATAACAGTAACAGACAAGTATTCAACAGTACCTTTGAGAGTAGGCATGTCTTTAAAAGGAACTTACTTCTCTTCCTTCTCTTTCCCTTCCCATTCCCAACTAAAAAGCTCCCAAGCCCACAGCTTTCATTACATAAATATGGGTATTAAGAATAATTTATTAAATGTTTATGATGTGGGTAGGAGGTCAGTTTTGATCAAATCACAAAATCAGGAAGCCTGAATTTGTAAGGAAACCCTGAACAAAGCTCCCATGGCATCTGCAAATTCATACAAAGTGGCTGGAGTATCCAAGCCCATTCTGCTCCTGAACACACAAGCCCTGGGACATACAGAACAAGAAAGACCACTGTGCCTACAGAGAAACTATCCCTGTATCTTCATAGTCCTTCTGAAAATCTGACATGACCAGCCACATCTCATCCTGGTGATTCGGTTCTGCCCTTGGGCTCTGGCAAATGCAGGCAGAGAATACACAAGCTGCTTTGGGACTGTCTCTCCGGCCAAGTATGCCGTAGAATGGAGCAATATCACGTGAACATTATTATACAACAGGCATAAACATGCCATAAGGGATGAAAAAGAGGTAAAAACTATTACTGCCAACGCAAATAATCAGATTCTGATTGGAATCACTGATCAATCATTAGTCTTTAATATTTTGATTGCTGGTGATTCTAATCTAAAACCACAACGTGCATGCCCACAAAACACCCTTGGACACTCAAGACATGGAAAATGAGGGAAAAACATAAGTGCTAGGTAACACATTTACAATTGCAAGAAAGAGGTGTGAATAGTGGAGTAATGGCAAATGTATGCATTAAATTACAGTTTCCGTGTTGATCATAAAAAGCCTTTTGGAAACAAAATTAATGTAGCAACTTTCAAAGGAAAGGCCACATATAACCAGATAACAATTGACCATTCGGTCTAACATGTTCAGCAATCATTAAATCACATCTCACTCTTATTCTCGTAATACATCAGTCCAGAAGTTGCCATCACAGTGAGAGATATTGGCTTACAAAAGTACTAATCAGCTGATACACGCAAACATCATTATTACACACACTGCAATATACAAGGAGAGCCACGTTGTCTTTTTAGATGCTACTCCAATGAGATGAATAAATCTAATAATTTCTCTCTGCAGGAGGCTGCTTACCTTATATCACCATGTTACAAGATTTTACACTTTTAAAATAATTAAAACATTCCAGTTGCAGCCGTGTCACATTAAACAGCAGCAGCTATAGGAGGATTGCAGTCACGGCCTCCTATGCTGCATGCAGGTTAAATTCAAAGGCTTGCTGGCTGGAAGCTAGGTAGAAGCATTGCAAAAGTGAGATTTAACTTTTCTATTCAGTAAAGGGGAAAATAGAGGAATCTCCACAGACTACTAGCCCTGTACAGTACACATTGTTAGTCAAAAGAGAGAATGGTAATTCTACACTATAAACAAGAGCACATTCCTTTCTTTTTATTCCTGAGAGCTACAATTAAAGGATGCAAGTCATAAAACAGCGTATTATGTGATGCATTGTTTTTAATCTCACTGCCTTGCATTATAGATCAGGTTCATATAATTCTTCAGACAGGAAAAGGCTTGTTCCATAAAAATACAGACTCCTGCATCTGAAATATAAGTTCGCACACGAGCAACGTATATATCACCAAACCAGCAAACTAACTCACTCACTTAATACACTAAACTTCAGGTTCTTCCTATATTATGTGAAATGGCTTGAAACAGGAGGCAGCTGCCAGGAAACATCACTGCTTCTTTGCTCAAGAGAGACAGGGGAAGGAAGAACGAAGAAAAAAATTCCCTCGATGGATGCCACAATAGCATGTCTTTCATTATCGCCCTGTGTCAAGGCACTGTGTAATGTTCATTGTGCATGCATAGTAAATTACTATTTACCTGCCAGTGCCTTTGATAAGTCAGTCTTTTCTCCCTCTTTTCGTCCACACAGCATGGAACAGTGAAACCTCTTTGCCTATAATTCTTATTAAGGTGATACCTTTTCTGAATAAGAAAGTACACACTTCCAAAGGAGGCATTCTCTTGGGTTTTTAAGGGCCATTGTTTTTATTGTTTTCCTTTTATTTCTCCCACCCTGCTGTGTTTTAATGCTATAGTGACTTCTGTGTATACAACTCTCATATTGAAATGTCTGCCGCAGATATATGCAATATTAAAGAGTGCTTATGAATTTTTGACATCTAATTAGTCGCTACCCAGTTAACATGTCAAGACTCAGAGGGATTAGGGAGTCAGCCCTTTCTGAATAAGTTAAAGCTATGCCCTGTCCTTTTCATGTATTATTCTTTAATGTAGGTGGTGATTATTTTGCTGTGATTAATTGATGAAGCTCATTGGTCTGGCAAGTGTTACAGAATTCACCATTCCTCA
>VZSC01001586.1:197450-210753 GCA_013398225.1 Steatornis caripensis
GTGTAAACTCAATTATTTTATGAATAGTGACACCAGTTTCTGCTGAGTTCAACTCCTAAAGGTTGGTGTGTTATTATTTTCAGGGTAAAAGGTTTTTAACATTTAGAACACTTTTCCAAACCAAATCAGTATTCAGGAAGGTAAACAACAACTTAAATGATGAGGAGCCTTGTAGTAAAGCTTACAGGTATATGAGAAGAATGAATGTCATTAGGACACTTGAACAATAGTCTGCAGCTACTGGACTTTATCTTCTCCTGCTATGATTTATGAAGGGATTCCTCATTTGCCTAATTGATTCATTTTCTTAAGACAACATCTGGAGTTGCAATTCCTATTAAAGTGTTGTAGTTAGATCTGATGACTCGATCAGATGTTCTTTCATTTGTATTCTTTTTATTATCTGTTTTTTGTAGCGCACACACTCTGGAAACCAAAGCCGTGCACCCGTCCGCCACTGAATCCGGAGACTTTCCAGCGCCTGCCTGCAAAAGGCTGTCCACTTTTTGATTTTCAAATCCTTTTTCCTAATGCTCAACCATGCCCAGCATTGACCCCGCTTCAAGGGCCGCCCCCCAGCCGGCGGGACGCGGGAGGTGCGCAGCTGCCTGCAGTGGCGCTTGCGGCTGCTTCCTCGGCAGCCGGCAGAAGGGGGCACTGCTGGAGCGGAGCAGCCGGCGCCTCGCCCCCTGCCTGCCCGCCCCGTGCCGCCTGCCCCTGCCTGCCCCTGCCTGCCCCCTTGCCTGCCCCCTGGCCGGTCCCCGACCGCTGCCCCTGTCTGCCTCCGCCTCCTGTCTGACAAAGGCGCTGCTTGCCCCTTGGAGAGCCGTCTGCATCCTGCCTGCCCGCCCGCTCTCCCCCCCCGCCCCATGCCTGTTGCCCCTGACTGCGCCTACCCCCTGGCCTGCCGCTGCCTGCCGTCCTGCCGTCGCCCCTGCCTCGCTCCGTGTCCATGACCCCCTGCCCACCTGCCTGCTCCCCTCGCGACACTTACGTTGGAAAATCTTGGCAGGCAGAGCTCGGGGCGCGCGGTGCGACTGGCTTAGCCCTGTGCTGGCCCGAAGGCAGGGCAGTGGCCCGGGGGCTGAGGGCCACGTCTCCGGCGGAAAACCCTCTGCACTTCACGCTCCCGGCAGCGGTTTGCAAATGACGGCATGGGTACTGGGTTACTTGCCGGTGTCAGAATTATTTGTCGGCAGCTGAATTTTATTTATTCATTATTTTAATTTGCCTGTGTCGCATTCTGAATGCTTCACATCCCGTAGTTTTGTATCACATTTTCGGCTAACTTCTGTGGGCCAGATTCTGAGGGGCGTTTTTACCTTCCTCGTTCGTTCTTTCTTCCTCTCCTGCATCCAGCATCTCTTGGAATTGGGTTGTAAGAGACTGGCCTTCCATCTTGCCTATTGGGAGAGCAAGATCTGTGTGTATTATTCTCAGTAAATATTACTTTCACATTTGGATCACTGCTCGTTTCCCTTATGACCCCTGACAGCCTTCTCTTAGGGTTTGGTTATAAGTCACTACAGTCTGGACGGGGCTGGAGCCTCCTAAGGCTTCGATTAATCCACTGCACCTAGCATTTCTGTGACTATAAAAGGAAAAGTTATGATTCTGAATAAGCATCGTGTGGAAGAAAGAAGCAAAAGCATAAAGTATTAAACTTTCATCCAGCACCATAGGAGAGATGTAGTTATTAAATTTCAGCTGCTTATCAAACTGATATGAAAGTCATTTTGCATGATTGCTTTGCATCCTCAAATCTTCTGCTTTTATTTGCAGTGCATCTCTGCGCTTTCTTATTAGAAATATACTCAAAGGATAAAAAAGCTGATAATATTATTCAGTTTTGACAATTAGGTAGAAAAAACATTTTAAGAAGTGCTTTTTTTATTGCAGCTAGTAATAATAGTGGTGGTCCTCCTGGTAGCAGTCTCTTCTGATGCTACCCAGGGTGATGCTAGCTTTACCCTGTAATGGCTAAAGCCCTGATTGTTATACCGGTAAAGCTGTTAAGGAGTGTGAGCCAGGATGTCGTTCTCAGTATCGCAAACAATGTACACAGCCACAGCTCACCAGTATTTAACTCACTGCTTTGTAAAGCACTGGAAGATCTACCTTAGTTACGAAAGGCACATTGAAAACATACACACATGCGTGCACACACACAAAGTTCTTCCTTTTTCTTTTTTTTCGTTATTTTTTTCCCCTTTCTAAATTACTGTAATGAGCATCCTGCTGTATTGCATTGTTTTTTGTTCACGATTTCAATGTAGTCGGCTCAAGAGNTAGTATCTGTACCGAGAGGGGCAGGAGGAATAGCACCTTCCCCGCTTTACACTCAGGCTTGCCTGCAGCTGCTGTCCGTCCCCTCAGGATCAGTATCACGTTAGCCTCTTTAGCAAACCTATCTCTGTCTATTTATAATCAATCTCCTATATGCTTTAGCTGCCCAGCAACTGCCTTTAATTGTTACCTCCCCACATTGTGGTTCTCTTCCAGTTCAGCTTAATCTGCTCCTGATGCTTTGCGTGTGAATTTATGCAAAGCTGTGAGCATTCATGGGAATGCGGAGCCCTTAGAAGATGAGAGCAAATCATCCCATCTCCCACAACTCTCCCTTTCCGCACCACGGATTTCCACAACTTGATGCCTGGTTGTTTTTTTTCCAACAAATGTTCCAACCATTTCTTCACTGCTCTCCCTGCCTTCCCATTTTCTGTCAATGCTTCCCCATCTCCTGCTGAGTTTTACTCCTCCATGATTTAATTCACTCTCTGCAACTGTTTCAAAGCTGATGGCTCCCTAACATTTATCTCTTTATCTTTGGTTGCTACCTTCTGTCCAATCCTTTCATCTCACACTGTCCACTTCACAGATGTTCGGTCATAAACTCAGTGTAACAAAAATGCAACCTTTCTGAGCCCTTGTTTCTCCATTATGGTACAGAACTAGTTCTCTGTTGCATGATGCTGGAGAATATTAGCACCATATCTGCTCTTCACATTTTCTCTTCCAGATTTAATTTCTAGAAATGAAGTCACTGCTTTTCCAATCTTTACAAAGCGTATTTCTGTCATACTAAAGGACCTCTTTAGATCTTGCTGTCTAGATTTGCTTTCGCTTCCCTGGGCTATGGGAACTTTTTCCCCCTCTGAATTTCTTCAGCTTGACGCTGCTCTCCTCTCGGACAACAATTTGCTCTGTGTATGGCTACAGGTCAGGAGAGCAGTCTTATACACTTCTTGATGATGCGAACATCTGGGAAGGACAAGTTATCCTTCCTGGGAGAGGAATTCTAGTGACCATCCCCACGCAAGTCCTGTCTTTTAATTGGCTTTTGGGCTGCCCCAAATTCAGAGTGGGATGGTTCGGATTGTAGCTCAAGGACTGATTTTCTTTGACCCCTAAATGATCACAAATGATTTCCCTGGTGCTCATCCACCCACCATAATATTGGTCCTGGATGCAGCAGTAGATCTCACTTGGCATTAGGGAGCAATGCAGCTGTCCCAGGGATATGCAGAAGCCAGAGAGATCTGGGCTGGGGAAAGGGATGAATTGTAGAGGAAATAGTTCATCAAGAGAGAGGAGAGGAATAGTCATTGTATTAGGAAAAATATTCTGACAGTGAGATATGCTAAGCTGGGGGGGCGGGGAGGACAATATCTCCTTTGTAGAATTCATCATCAGAATATATTTATTACTGTGTTGTCCAAAGTACTTTAAAAATTGTAAGATATGATTGTATCTTACACCTTGGCAAGGAACAGAACAGATGTCCTTATAAAGGACAATTTCATCAAGGAAAAATAACAATTAGGCGGGAATTTGCGAAAGGAATCAGTAACTGTAACTCATGGTCAGACCAAAAATGTAAAACCAAGCTGGCTGAGTTTTACTGTACTGACCTCTGACTTCTCAAAGTCTACATTTCAGTCTTATATAGTTTTTGCACCAAATATTGTTTTAAAGAAAGAAAGCAAAAAACACTATCTTATTTCACTGGATGTGTGCTAATATTTTCTCTCTGAAGGTTGGTAACTCTCAATTTTTGACACAAAACCCGAAAGCAGGTCACATGTTGAAAATATATATAATGTCCTCCGCAAAGTGCTTTAACATGCCTAGCAGTATATTCCCACTTTATTCCTAGAAGAGTAAAATTACAGTGTGTAACATGGCTGGCACCATGCTTCCATGCCGTGCAGACATTAGAGCAGAGGGAATAATTCACAATGAATAGTTTAGTCAGTAAGTTTAGCCCTTTTTCTGCTTATGGGATCTCCATGGGCAGGCTGAGGTTTCCTTGAGATTACTATGCAAAAGAATTCAACGAGATCCTTTTGCCTCTCTAAGTATTTTTAATTGCTCAGGAACACTTCTCTGTGAACATTCACCAATTGCTTCTTGAGCTTTGTTAGTTATGACTGCTTTGATGTGTCACATGGTGTTGATTTATTTTTCCAATGTGTTGAGCGTACAAAAACTTCTGGGACGCATTTTCATGTGTGTGAATCTAAGATCCAGTTTCCATCAATACTTATGCATGCTGTTCTGAAATTCTCTGTGAATAGCCACAATATTAATTGAATCATGCAAGTGTCCCTAGAAAGCAAACACAACTAGAAAATAGTATGGTTGATATGAATCTATTTCCAAATTCCAGTGAATCTACAAGTATTTTTTAATAGTATTTACCCAGCTATAGTAGATTATAGGAAAAATGTTGTCATCTCAGTGCTTTCCTTTCATTCCATCCTGTGTTTCTTTCTTCTCATGAAGTATCAGTGAGAATGAAATACTAGCAAATCTTTCCTCCCCCGCCCAAAAAAAAAACCCCTAGTATTAAAGTAAATGTCTGAGCTCCCATTTTTCAAAACTAGACTTAATACATTGCAGTTGTACCTGGGAGGTGTAGTTCATTGAGCACCTACCTGCCTCCAGGATGCGGATTCAATTAAGAAATATAAAAGATAATATGGTGCTATAGGAACAATAGTAGTTTTGAAATTCTATCCAGGCTTTCTGTAAAGAGAGGTACATTTCTCTGAAAGCAAACATTTGCTGTTTAAATGCAGCAGTTTTCTATTCTGTGATCCTCCACTCCAAATTATAATAGAAAATATATTATGGAGTGTGAGAGCTAACAGATGAGAAAAATACACCTTCAATGTGAATTTCCCCTCCTAGCTACAAGGCACTCTCCTCAATAACCTCACTGTAGTTGCAGACTGTTGCTGAGGCATAAACTAACTATTCCTTACCACAATTCTTCGTGGTTTTCTAGGGAAAACCTGATTATGTCTCTGTGCAGCTACACCTTGAATATGTGTCTAGTCTGTACTATTCCAGCCCCTTCAGTGGGTGATGGAAAAGATGTTCTTCACTCTAATCTGATTATTTGATTCAGGAGTCTGCCAATCTCCGATATCTTTGATGCACGGCTCCTAACAGAGTGACCTGTTCTTTGAGGACTTCCAATGATGGGACTAATCACACCAGTGCGTACACTGACCACTTTGAGAGCCAAATCTGTCTCTTTGTGTTCTTAACTCATGGGCTTTTTGCTTTTAAGACTTAGTCATCCTCCCCTTATTGTTACTTACCACTGAAGCCAATGTACTTCACAGCAGAATAAGAAACACAAGACCAGGCTCTTCTTAACTTTGCTTTGAAACCTCTAGCCTGGCACCAGTCTAAGAAATCACACTGTGCAACAGGTATCTTTGATCAGAAACTGTGCATCACCCAATTGCTACGCACTGTACCCCAAGCACACAGTTCCCTGAGCCAAGAGCACCTGCTTTGCCCGCCTCTAACTCTATTGCACCAGCAGGGACTTGCCGTTCCCCTCCAGTGTAACCAATGTGCATCTGAGGGACGCGGAGACGGGATGGGATCCAGTCCTTGTCAACAGTCATAATGTGTAACCCCAAGTGGGCAAAGCTGACACTGCCAGGGCAGCTTTAATCCGAGCATTTCCTAGCTTTTGAGTGTTGAACTTCATAATGATGTCATTGTTTATTTAAATTTCATGGATGCAATTCCCTCGTGTTTTGGAAATACAGGAATTGAACAAGTGAAAATGTCATTGTCTGTAACTGTTCTGATCTCCACGCAGAAGCAGTAGAGGGCTGTTATCTTCTGCATAACCTGTTATTAGGCACAGGATGGAAACAAATTTGAACTGAAGTTACTGTTATTTTGCTAAACAACACAGTGAAATCAGAACTCAATACAAGTGAATTTAGGTTCAAGTTCAACAGAGGTGAGTGGATTAGATTTCCTCTTGTTCCTTCCAACCTGAAAGAGCTTTTGCTCCTTTTCTTGCCTTCTTTCTGGGAGCACCTGTGTATAGCTCTCTTCCCATTTCTCACACCCCCACGAGCTTACATCAACCTCCTACTCGTCTAGTCACTTTCAGCATGTTGGTGCTCATGTCTTCCCTTCTTTTCTGCTCCCATGTCTCAAATGCCATTCCTCCTTACCCAAAATCTAAAGGTTGCACTGTTTCTAGATGTTCTGGCCAGTTTATAACAACATGCTCTGGGACCTCATGATTTTTCCCATTTTTCCCCTAATTATCAGAGCTAGAGCACATGCACATACTGATCTGTCCATGCACATTAACTCCATGTCCAAACTGGCTTTTCTTATTTGTTGTTAAATAAAAGCTCTGTCAAATCACCCTCACTTAGAGCTCTATATTCCCAGGTTCTTTACACGCTTTCCTTCCCATCTTTTCCTGACTTTCTGCGTGAAACTAAGCTTTTTCCTCCCCATGCATATCCCTTGGATTCCATCAGGAGCAGGGGAGAGTGAAGCTCTCTGCTGTTAGTCCTGGATCCAGAGACCAAATCAACTCCAGCAAGCGGTAGCAAAACCTTGTTCAGGTGGCAGAGCTGTGCATCTTAGAGGACCTGGTGTATCTGTGCAACTTGATTGACACACAGGAAGTCTGACAACCATAACAAGCTTCTAATGACAATAAATAAACCCATTTTTCCAGAAGCTTAAGAGCTGACCAGTTTTCAAGACCTGGGTTTAAATTTCAGAGCTGTTAAGGAAACAACTGAAAGATATATTTATTTCTGAACATTGGCAAACAACATATTTTCCCTATTCTTATTCTCAAAAGTGAATATTCACCTGAAACAGAGCCATATAGTAGAAAACTTCTAACCTGGATGTTAAATTCTGGCAAAGCAATACCCACTGGAAGTGGAGTTTGCAAAAGAGAATTTCAAGTCACCTTAGTTATATATGTGGCTGTTTTCACTGTTTGAGGAAAACTGAATTTCATACTAAAGAAAGATGCTGTATTAACAGCCACTGAAAACTAAGTTATTTAATTAATTATCAAATATACGCTGGATGCTTTCCTTTCCCTGGGCTTGGCCTGTCAATATGTGGCTTCCCTAACATACTGGTGAGAGTGAATTTCTATCCACCTGAACTTTTAATATTTTAATTACTTACCAGGATTTATCAGAAAGGTGAACAGTTTTCACCTGTTCCACTGACGGAATTAAATTGTCTCACTATAAGTAAGAAATATTAAATGTGCATACTGTAGATCACGCAACATCTTTCTGAGAATATCCTTCTGGGCATTGGTCACTGCCAGTAAACGTTGATTTCAGACAGGAGAAATATAATTATCTCCATTAAAAAGCTATGCAATTAACAACACTTGCCACCCAGTGGAGTCTAGGTTACCATGGTATTGCCCTATGCCTAAACTAGGAAATAACTGTGGTATATCAGATTCCATCTCATGGTAATTGCTACTTTTTTACTGACCACCCATGTAGCATTAAAGGTCTCCTGCCCAACTAATTCACCTGTTTTAAAGTGTATTATGGCTATATTTATTCTCTGTTCTACCTCAAATCACTAGTGTGCGAAGTACATAATGCTGGGTTTTCAAATACCCCAGAACATAGATTTATGTGATGAGTAGGAAAGAGGCATTCCAGGTGGAAGAGGAAAACGGGAAAGAAACATGTTAGGGGTGACGGGGTTCAGGGAAGCGTCTGAGGTGTCTCTGCACAGTGGAAAAGAGATGGGAAAGAACCGAAGGCAAATAAGAAATGTAGAGGATCCGTGACGATTTTCTGAGTGCAAAGGAATATGCTAGTCTAGGAGACAGAAAGAATAAATTCAACAACACAAGAGATGAAGAAGATTATGAAATTGTGGCTGATGTGATGATTGCCTTACAAAGAGGGGCTAACTCAGGGCCAGATAGAAAATTTCCTTCTGCTTCCTTCTCCCACGAGCAAATAAAAGCTGCCTTCCCCTGCGGGGAAAGCTGTGGAATAGTGGAAGATGGGTGTATAGTGGGAACACCTTTGGGAACAGAAAGAAGTATATGAATGGAAGAGGTGAATGGGGAAAAGACAGAAAGAGGAAAAAGAAATATAATGAGTGGAACAGGGAGGTGAGAAAAATGGGACAGTGAAAGGCACTTTGGGATGCTGTCAGGCAGTAAAACAAAAATCAACTCTCACATTACAGCAATTAGGGGGCTATGAGTGCTGTCTAAACACAATCAGTTAGAGACAGCCCTATACGTACTTGGTTGAATTTTGCACAGAGATGACCCTGCCTTATTTGTGAGTGACTTCTCCTTAAACATGCTGATGTTCCAGCAGCCAAAGAAGAGCTGTGACATGCTTTCAAAAATAAAACCAATTATATACTAGCTAACTAGTTCCCCTATTATTTCGTTCCCCCAGAAGATTTATAAATGTTTTCCAGCTTTGGGTTTGGGAATGGTTTATACATTTCCTTCCCCAAAATACTTTCTTAAAGCATGTGCACTGCTCTGAGACACCCTGGTTTGAAGGACGATTTTCTAGATCTAGTCTCCTTTNTCAGCCAAAGAGCTGTGACATGCTTTCAAAAATAAAACCAACTATATACTAGCTAACTAGTTCCCCTATTATTTCGTTCCCCCAGAAGATTTATAAATGTTTTCCAGCTTTGGGTTTGGGAATGGTTTATACATTTCCTTCCCCAAAATACTTTCTTAAAGCATGTGCACTGCTCTGAGACACCCTGGTTTGAAGGACGATTTTCTAGATCTAGTCTCCTTTTTAGCATCCTAGGTTCTGATATGTGTGATATCACACAACGTTATGTTTGGCAATGTCCTTATCAAAGGAGGAACTGCCAGATTATTGTGCAGGAGAAAACAGAGGTTTGAAAGCTACGGTAAAATTTGCCTGATAATTGGGAAATTCAGGACGTATTTCTGAACTTAACATAGTTTTCACTTCATCTTTGTAGTCCGCCTTTAACACGTATCACCTTTTAAAAATATTGCCACAAGCATCATGCGTGTTACCATCAGAGTGTCAGCTTTAATGGTGAATCCACTGGTTTCGTTTCCTGTTTAAGTTTACCTGCTTATCACTGACGCACCGCAATGGTGGCCACGTTACAACGTGCAGGTGGAGAGGCACGTAGGTACACAGCGACGCTCTCATTTAGCAGCAGATTTCTGAGAGTGCTTGGCTTTGTGTGTACAAGGACTACTCTTGTGCATGCGGCTAAGGCATAAGGTATATTGTGTATAGGGTGGGCTTTTGCAGGATTGGGCCCATAGCCAGTTAAAAGCGATAAGACAGACAGATAAATCTAAGTTGAACTCACAACATTATTTAAATGTAGTAGCTCTTTGTAGTTATAAACAGCAATATGCTGCTGTTACGAAAGCTATTTCATTTAGTGCCATCCTACATTCAACAATTTAATTATTCTCTTAATTATTGAAACATTCATCATAGTTTTGCAATTGATTCATGAGGGGCTGGCTACATTTCTTTGACTCATTAATATAGTGACAAGGAAATTGACAGTCCTTTTGCTAACCTCTTGTCTCTGAACAGTAATACTGGGAATACAAGACCTTGAGGCATTTTTTTTTAATTTTTAAAATTTGTATTATTATCAACAGCAATAACTATAGTCGTAAAAGCCTCATTTAGTAGTGAAGGAACAGAACGATATACGAGGAAACCCTAATTATCAATGGTTTCAATAGTAAAATCTGCAAACTAATATCTTCCTGAGACCACTTTTTTTTAATTATGAAATGGGTGAGAAAGCAGACATAATTCTAAATCCAAACACATATTATATGAAATAGATAAACCCAAGATAAAAATTAATAGTGACCTTGCATGCCTGAATGTAAGAAATATAATCAAGCATATATATCAGTCATGGCTGGAAAAGGACAGGGAGATGCCCACAGGTGAAAGATTCAGAGTTCTAAAATGTGTTCAAAATAAAATCTGTGGCATCTCTCTTCCCTCGCCTGGCCTGATTTGGAGTGTTTTCGTTGTTGCCTGTCTGCAAAACTACTACCTTAAAACATGTTCCTAACTTGCATTAAAAAGAAAGATTTCATCTTTTCTTCTTATTTCAGTCTCCTTTATTTACAGGCTATTTGAGAAAAGGCACAACTCTCTATGTCTCTATAATTTTTTTGCAAGTATCTCTGCTATTTATTTCATTTTTATAGCTTCTAAAATGTCAGGCGCTACCCTCGAAGACCTCTCTTGTATTCATCAGTTTTCTCTCAGGAGAGGTTGTCCAGAGTTTGAAGCATACAAGGTCTTGTCTTAATGCTTGTATGAGTACTTCTACCCTTGGATATTATTCTCATCCTCGTGATACTATGCAAATCGACAGCTACTTTTCCCTGTGCTTCCAGCTAGGACTTCTGGATATAGTGTGAGTAGCTGGAAAATAGCTAAGTAAGGGGTGTGAGCATCAGAAATAGAAAAGTTGAGCCCTGAGCATGTCTGTATGTGTGTGTATATGTACGTATGTGTTCGTAGATGTGTGTGCTAGTCATATACTATAGTTTGAAAAGTGAATCTGTGTAAATCAATGCATTTATTTAGCTCTCTTACCAACTCTCTCCCTGAGTTAACACCCCAGCACACACAATGCTAGCGAAGGTGATTATCTCTGCTAGCATAATTCCTCCGTAACATCTGCTTTCGCCCATAACACTCCACTAATTTTTCCCTCATTTCATTACACATAATTTTCTTTCAACACAATCTACATGTATTAAGTGGTAATGACTTTCCAGTTAAGAGCAAATCGACGCCAAGGGACCCCCCCCTCGATTGCCTGCCGTGCCTGACTCCGGCTATTAAAGATAAATTTGGTGCCTCAGAAAGCTGCAGTAAGCTAATCAATCAATTAAGCGGTTAGGACATACATTATCAAAATTCCACAGTGCGGGGGTGCATGAGAGCATGCTGATATACTTGGTGTGATTTTAAGAATAAAAAAAATGCAAGCTACTAATGAATAAAATTTTAGGTTGAAAGTCAGTATTTAGTGTCTTCTGAAATGAAAACTCCAGCTATTACACACTACCAACAGCAACTTCGGTGTCTATGCTTGTACAATTCCGATTGCAGCTTTTATACCTAGTGCAGGTTACTATTGCAGCTTTTATAACTAGTGCGGTTTACTAGTGATACTAGAATGGAGCTGATGACACAGTAAAATCTATTTTTAAATGATATGAGCATTCTGGTGCAGCATAAAGCAACACCATTCACAGTTAAGCTGGCTGTTCTGTCCCTAACTTGTCATTGTGTCTCTGGGTACTGCCACAGCCTTAGAACGCCAATTAATATTCTGTATTATGTATGTTGCAGAAAGGTTGTTTAAGGACAGAATGGCAGCCATCACATCCTGTTGTGTCAAGTTTTATCTTCAACACTGCTTTAATATTGATTCCGAGTTTAATTCGAGGGGCTATTTCAAACTAGTAAAACAGATTTCTAAAAAGCAGCTCCTAGTGAAGTGATGTCATTTTCAGGACGGACTTTCAAAACAGCTTCAACCCAAACAGAAAAAGTTAAGTTCACTGATAATCGAGTTAAATTTGAGCACAAGGAAATAAGATAATTTCAGAAGTATACATAATATCACTAACCATCTCTTAATTGCTATGCTTTTCTTTATTATCATTGGCATTGTGTTATTCTTTGTATTGAAAAATGACTTAACCAGTTCAAGGCATTTTTTAAATGTAAAAAAATATGTTTCCTCTTGCATTGCGACGAACAGCCTGTATGCCACTATTTGGCCACATGCTAAGGAAATTGAAGCAAAACCCCAAAGACCGTAAGAATTACACAAACAATCTTTATAGCTCTGCCAGGACTAATACAAAAGATAATTAAATAAAAATTTACAGCAGGATTCTGAATAGGACAAAAAATGACAAAAATTATAAAACTTACATTTTTAAAACAATCAGTAATTCTGTACAATATAAGCTATAAATGGATTGTTACAAGGCTTTGTCAATTACTTTTCCTGTCAGTATTAAACATTTTGCCTGAAGCTTTGTTATCATAGTATTGTAGTTATCAGATGAAACGACATGGCAAAACTCCCGGCGTACTACTTTTCCAGAGCATTTTCCCACTTTCTGCAATTCACATCAGAGCGTATTCAGTGCATACACCTCTTCTAGTGGAAAGAACCATAACATCTTTTTACTGTCTAAATAAATACTCCTTAGAAAAAAGAAGCAGGTTGCCAAAGACAAAAAGAATTGTTCTCTTTTCTTTTAAAGGATAATACAAATAAAAGAGGTAACTCGGTGACTTCTGATGTGTTTGCATAAGGCAAAACCACCATGAATAAACACTAAAAAGAGCAGTATAAATGTACACAATACCTGCAAATCACTTAACCCAAGCCCTATGCATAAAATATAATTACAGAGAGTTAATAATGGCAAATACAGTAAAATAGAAAAGCTACCCACAGAGACTATACAAGTACATCCTTCAAAAAGCCCCCAAACCAGCATGTTTCAAACATATGACACCGTCCTTTCCTTAGTGACATTCTTCATTGACTAGGATGATAATGAAAAGGTGTCAGCGAGATTCACAGTTTAGAGTTGCATTTTCTTCCTTTCTTTTGTGCTGTTTCTTCACATTTATAGCTGTTTTCCTGCTTTGCTCTGCACAGAGAGTATGAAATATTTCAGAGCTATGTTTTCCTCTGAGATGTGGGGCTGAATTTGACTTTATTATCATTACTAAGAGCATGCAAGTTTAAGTTTATTTGGTTGAAAATGACACAATTATGTTGTTCTTCCCCATATAGAAACAGCTATATTGGCTTTTATAGAATTTTTAGTGCAGGCTTCTTCATCTGTCCTGGATTTGATAGCTACTAAATCAGCTGGAATCTTTTTGGTTTTGTTTCTTACTCGTTTTCTTTTTGGAAAAAAAAAAATCGT
>VZSC01001586.1:211129-281387 GCA_013398225.1 Steatornis caripensis
AAAAAAAAAATCGTTCTGATTTATCTAAAAGCGCATAAAACCATCTTTATCTGTTCATACTGAGTGAGAAATTCCTTCAGACTGGGGCGGGGGGCTGAGGAGGGAAGAGAGGCAAACGATAAAAAAACCTCAGAGCAAACCAGTTTGCCTTCTCCTTTTGTGCAGCGCATGTAATGACTGAACTTTTGACTTTAAAGTTTTTCTCGGGTGCAGTACTGTGGAAAAAGAAACAAATAAACAAACAAACAAACAAAAAGATCCCCTTGGTGCAAAGAGCGGTCTGAGGCAATACCTGGTGAGGGGAAATTTTTTTTTTTTTGGTTGTTGTTGTTTACTTGAAGCAGATAAAACACCCACCTTAAACCCGCCCTCTATTCAGTTCAGCAGCACCTCCATACTCCAATAAACCGTTTTCATTCCATCTGGCGTGCGTTTGCTCTGAAGACATTTTCCTGTCAATCTCTCCTGCCACATTAAAAATCTGTCATTACTATTGCATTGCCGCCTGGCTCCTGAGATTTGTCTGACTGCTTTATTGCTCCTCTCATTTTTTTTTTTTTCTGCTACAGCCGAGAAGCAGAAATAAAGGTTTGTTGTTGAAACATGGCCGCAAGGAAAGTAGGAGGCACACATCTGTCAAGGTATTACCTTTCTTCAACCAGGGATTAAGGTGTTTTACTGCTCTCGCTACTGAGCAGTCACACTGAATAAATTTTCTCAGTAGAACATAAAAATGAACTCATACATTTTGAACTGGGTTTCATTCTTTCAAGCCAACCCATATAATTATGCAATGGCATCAGTGTTCAGGGGGAAAAAGAAAAGTCTGAAAGGTTTGTGTGCACCCCCCTTCTCTCTCCTGCACCACCCTTCACATTTACATTATTTAAATGCTTATTAGGAGGGCAAGACTGAGACATACAGTATTGGGAAGAGAAATGCTTTTTTACTTTTATTCATTACTGCTACTGGATCCCTCGCAAGGTCAGATAGGGTACAGGGCTGTACTCCTCATGTTTTGTTTCTGTGCTCTGAAAATATGCCTGGCTGTGCATATCCACTGTTAATTCACACCAAAGGAAGTCAGTAGAATTGCGATTTCTGAAACGTCTTTTGAAAGAAATTGGCAATATTAGGTGCTGTGTATGCTTCCCGTTTCTGCTGTGGACATTAACTTTACAGTCTCAATGGTACAAATGAAAAAAATTGTAAAATTAAATTTAACCAGTGGAAGTGGTTGTTAGACCAAGACAGCACATGCTGGACTGTCCTCCACAGTCCTGTGCTGAACACTCCTGCATCATCATCTCAGTCCAGTTATATAAAGTAAGATGCACAAAACAGAAAGAGTTATCTCACAAAATAAACATTAGGTGTAGGTAGATGAAGGATCAGGCCAAATATATGTGTGATCTGTGAAGGGGGACGATATAAGCTGTTCTATGGGTTTCTTTTCTGAAAAAGAGTAATGCAGCTTTTTAACCTGAGAAGACCCAAGGACAGAATGACTAACCTCAGCACAGGAACCATAAACCTCTCCAAACTTTAAGTAAAAAGTACTTAAGAAAGTACAACACAGAATCATGAAACACAGATCCGTCTGTGTAAAGGCATCTAGAGCTCCATACCTCCAGGTAGCTCTGCAGTGTGTCCGCATCATCAGTTTGACTTGTTCTCTGTATTGCCCTAGGGTCGCCGCCTCTTAAATGTCCACATTGCCTCCTCTCAGGCTCCCCTTTGGAGTGAGACAAATGCCTCCCACCGGAGAAGCTAACTTGTGTCATTGCTGACTGACACATTTATTTAGCAGTAAGGTAGATCAGTTCAACAGAGAAATATTAGGATCTGCAGCTCTACTGAAAAACTGCTGGTTGAACAAAAGCAAATGAGCTATCCTGCAGGTCAGCAGATAATCTCTCACTCATTCATGCTTCATAGTGTCCCAAGAAGGTCGTAAATCACCGGGATATTGGTTCAGTACTGTATTGCTCCAGCCTGTACTTTCTGCTGGCTATTGGCTATTTTCCATCCATTTCAACCCAGCAAAGACATGAGGAAAAGCGAGCATTGTAAAATCTTACACTCCTCTCCCCACTCCCACCACCTTCCCAGAGCTAAGTTGCATGACTGAATTTACAGCTTGCTTATGCCAGGACAGCAACAGGGAATGTGGCAGGCTGGAGCGGGAGGCAAAGAGCCATCCAAAACTGTTTCTGGGTTTTGATTCTTCAGGGGAAAGGACCATCTTATTCTTCTGTGTTAGTATAACACCTTGCACAATGGGGGATTTCAGGCTGTTACATAGATCTTCAGCGCAAATGATAAATCATAATGTGCCTGTGGAAATACAGTTCCTTCAGATGCTTTATTAATGGCATCCCTCAATCCGTCTCTCTGACTTTGACCATATTTGCAAGTAATTGACCTCTAGGAGTAAATACATAGAGTGAAACAATTGGTGCTGAGGACCCCACGTCCACACTGTATGTCTTTTGGGGGGTTACCTCAAACTAGTTCTAGTCTGGTCCTATGAACTGGCTGCTCATTATCAAGTGGAGTACCTTAGGAGTGCTTCAAGAACACAACTACTGTATTAATTACATCTGAAAGAAACACAGTCTGTGCTCCCTCAGCCCATCCTGCAATGCAAGCCACAGCATGCTCAAAACACTAGTGTAAATGCAGCTGATGCCTTCTCCGGCAGCCCTCACATTTGCTGGATCCCGCGTGTGACTGATGCTCCTCCATGTGCCTCAAAGACGGTGCCATTTGCTGGTACGGGGAAGCAGTGCACTAACCTGCTACAGCAGAATTCTGCAATGCATGTTTAGTGGAACACAAATCATCTGCAGATAATTAACCAAAACAGGAGGAGAGGGAAAGAGAGAGAGATGGAAATATATAACTGTTCCTGTTCTTTTCCCTTACTTTTCTTACACAAAAACAGTATCAGTGACTTTGTCTGTATTCCCCTTAGGGAACTTGAAGTCCGTAACAGTGTCACTCTTGACCTTAAATTCAGATTATTTGCACAGGTCTGCCTTTTTTTCCTGTTGTGCTTTCCAATCCAAGTTTCAATGTCTCCCTCCAGAAATGTGTTTGCTGGTGATGTCCCTTTACCTTTACCCTTTACTGACTCCTCCTCTCCCAGCATGCATAGTTCAGAGGTAAGAATGCTGTCAGCAGCTGTAGTTGCATTTGCAAAGCTTATCTGAAGTGGGCAACTGCCTTGTACCTTTGGGTATGTTTAAATTACATATCAGCATCCAGATCAAAGCTGGCAAGAGGCCTCTTGCCAAGATAACTTAAAAAGCAGTTCGTATTTGTAGGAGACAACTGTAAGGGGCCAAATTTTCAGAAAATGTGGAGATACTCACAGTCCTTTTGGGAACTTCAGAGTTCTTTTTTCTGTTAAACAGAAAGCTACGGCCCCTGTTTTTATCTAAATAAGAATTCAAATGAGGATAGCTGAAAGTGAAATCCATATCTAAGTCCTCATTAAACTGACCACTTAATTTTAATTACCCATGAAATCATGACAATATTTTCCCATGGAAGAGGAACCTTCACATTCAATCAAAGCAGCCTGAAGCTTCAATGTAAATATATGTCCACACAGAGGGATATGGTTGGTAAGGAGCTGAGATGAGGATTCGGGCAGCACCGTTTGATCTGGTTCTTGGGGTTATCTGTCTAACCATGGCTGCATCTCATCCAAACAGGCAGTGGTTGTCAAAGCCTTCTGTGCAGTCCCAGCAGAGCAAGTCCGTAGCATGTGTCATCTTCATTCTGGAAACCAACTCCATCAGGGCTTTAATGAGTCAACGAACTCTGCTGCCCACAACTCATTAATTAATACCTTCTCTCCAAAAAACTTAATTTAAGCTGCCCTCACATGGTAATTTTAACCTCCATACTCTCATCTCAATTAGCATACAGCCACTCCCTTCTCTATGCATTTAGGTCATCCCATCTTCACCTGTTTTTATTCTCCTGGTACCAGTAAAATTTAAATCCACTTCAGGTATATATAACTAATGAAGGGACCTTTCTTTCAGTAAAACTAAACATATTAATCTTAGTCCTTCCCAATAGCAATGTGGAATTCACTTATCTTACTCTCATACTTATCCCTATCACGCCTCTCCACAGAACAATGTCAGCCAGTGCCACTATCCTAGGACAGATAATGCTTTTAGTGAGGGAAGAAGGACAGAGGGAGTCTGTTCACCCAGTAAATTTTGAGGCAAAGGAAGGGCATAGAGTCTCCCAGTGTCAAAGCTTGAATTCAGATGTTTTGCTGATAAAAGCAGCAGCTTAGACAGCTCTTTTGTCCTATCACCTGTCCCTGAGAAAGAGCATGTTAACTTCTGCACAGAACATCCAACAGCTGAACCAGAACTACAGTGAGGAAGTAGCATCTCCTCCAGCTTCATCAGCTGCGCCTTTTAACGCACATACTGCTTTATTGTGCTTAGGCAGATACATATTCATGTCAAGGGAGTTCCCATTCCCATTAGCTCCAACCAAAATTGTACCTGCTCCCATGCTTGGTCACAGGTCCCTTGAGATGGTGGCTATACCCATCACTTGAATGCAACACGATGGACAGAAAGACATTAGGGAAAGGATAGACATCCATTGATCAGCAGAGAGCTTTGAGAGAGCTGTTTTCTGCTGCGGGCTTACTACGTGAATTTTAGCCCACTGCGCAGCGCTTGCACACATCCATTCCGTGCCTGTGGAACCCGGGAGGGCAGCACTGCCCTGCCCATTACCTCTCAGATACTGTGGCCACTGGCCATATGAATGTCCAGCAGTGGGAGCAGTAGTCCAGGCGTAGTGGTGTGTTCTTGGGAAACCCACATGGGAGTGCTCCCAACAAGACTGCTGCTCACGTGCTTACAGTTACTCACACGTTGAAGTATCTTCTCTGTCACAGTCTCTCATCTTTCCTCTGCCAGGGAGGAAGTACCATGAATGATTGATGCAGAGAGCTGCGGGCAGCTCTCTCCCAGATCTGTTCGCTTCTACAGAGTGTGCACCTGTGGTTTTCTTTGTCTTTTCTGTCTCCCTCTGCCCCTCTTTCTTCTGCATTGCTTCTAGGCTGGGGGTGATGGTCTGAGAAGGCAGATCTTTCCCCTCGGGGAGAATTTGCACTGCTGATGCACAGATCTCAGTGTTGTACATCAGAAAGCTACTGCATGCTACATTGCAAGCATAGTGACAGGCACCTAGCAGCATCTTCCAAGGACTGCATTTTGTGATGTTTTTCCCCAATATTAATCAAAAATTATATCGACATTCTTCACGAATTGAAAACTATGGGTTTGGGCAATTAACTTTCAAAAAAAGTCCAATCAAAATTGGATATTTTTCATCATATATTCCTCCCCTCACTTAGATTTTGCTCCCCACATGACAAGTGTTCTCTCCCTGACAAGCCATGTTGGTTCACAAATTAAAACCAAAAAGCTGAAACCACTCCAATCTTACCTGGCACTGTATGTAACCAGGAGGTGTTGGGAAGGGTGAGAGAGAACAGGGAAGCATTCTTTCTTTAAACTCATCCTGCACTCCTTGGATACCACTACCAACACGTCAGAACAACCCCTACAACATATTGTGCTGCAAGTAGCCTTCAGGACGTGTCTCCTTTTGCAAGTCACTGGACACTTTTGAACCCAGGGCTGTGTCAGGCTGTTTCAGCACCTCTCGGGATGCCTTCAGTGTCTTCTACAGGTGGGCTCTGTGCTGCACTGTACTCAAATGCTTATGGATTGCCACAGAGGATCTGCAAGGATAGATTGGCTTCGTCTTCAGAAAACAAGCACAAAGTGCAAAAGCCTTACTGGCCATTCTGATCTCTGTACCTGCTAGTGGCAACAGAAACAAGTTTTATTATGAAGTGTTAAGAGCTCTCAGCCCAGAACATAGCGGTGAAGTGGCTGCCCTTGTTCCTCGGCTCAGGCTGAAATCAGCCTGGAAACCCTGAGGTCAGCTTACCCAGGGAAATGAGCCTGACACCGTGACATTTCCCTCTAGAGGGTGACTGTAGCACCTCAAGAGGCACTGGGGCTTGGTTGTTGTTTATCTGTACTCTGTGAAGCTGTGTCCTGCAGGGCGTATTAAAGTCCATGAAATAATGATGAAGCAGAGGGGTAATTAAAAGCCATAGTGACATTGATCTGCTGAAATTTCAGAGGGAGTGCGATGCACACGGGGAGACTATCCATCTTACCTCACGCAGGGCCAGCTTGATTGGCCTTCTGAGTATTGCAGATGGCGAGGCTCCTCACCTGTGGCCAGGAGGGCTCCCAGTGCAGCAGCCCTACTGGCTTCACATCGCTGCAAAACAGGAGGATGGGGAGTGAGTGGTCACAGCTGCCACAGTCTGTCCTTGCAGAGCAGCAGAGAAATCGTTTAAAGATACAAGTCTGCCGTTCTTTTATCTGAAAACAGCAAAACCCCTATTTTTACACAAGGATAGTTCCCCCTACTAAGAGCCATAAGGCTTTTGGACTTCTTTGCTATATGAATTTGGTAACCATTTAGCATTGATTCACCACTAATTCTCTTGGTTTCATCAGCTTTTCATTAGTTTATTTTCTTTGCTCAAAAATCTCCAGGGCACATTCCACATCTATCTCTACCTCTACATGGCTTCTCATTTCATTTTCTAATTTGCTGAGGCTAAATAAAAGTTAACTTGGGGTCGATGACTTTCACTCAACTTACAGGCTCTCTTTCTCTAGTTTGGACTTTGGGTACTTAGGATCCTTTCTCAACCTGTAGCTTACTGATTACAGGTTTCAAACTACTTCAGAAGCTGCCTTCATGTCAGAGAAGCGAGAAGTACGGAGCTCACAAAGTTAACAGTGATGCCATAGCTTTCTTTGGTAGCTATCATCTTCTGTACATCATTATATAATCACAGATTTTTAGATTCTTTTTATAAATCCCAGCCTATTTTTTATTCTTTGCTTCCTCCCACTTCATTTGCTACTGACGGCTGCTGCTAAAGTTCCCTTACCTCTCTCGGAAAGGAAGTAGGTTAAGAACAAAAAGAAGAACCCTATCAGATTATGGCAAACATGTGGGCCCTACTGAGAAATGATGCATCTTACAGTAGTACCAGCAAAACAGCTTACTTTGAAGGCTAAATTGCTAAATATATCCAGAGACTTCTGTGAGACGAAAGCAGCTGTCTTCTGCTTGTTTTCAGTTGTTAGACTCCTGATGTCCCAAATAACGCAAAGTTTCATAAAGGGTCAAAACTGATGCAATCGGGATAATAAAATCACTCTGACAAGGCTGCAGTTTATACTTAGTTTGTAATTAGGAGTCTGCTGTCTCAGATTAAGATACTGTAAATTTCCAATGAATTGTTAAGCTATTCACAGCACTGTGCTGCTACTAAACTAGGAAAATATAATGTCCTAAAAATATCTTCATGTAAACACATCAGAAATGGAAGGATGGGAAATCCAGAAAAAGACATCTAGAAATATGCCTTCTGCACAGGAAAGTGGTAAGACTCTGCAATATTTAGTTTGAGGCTGACAAGGAATTATCATCTTTAAAAATAAAAAGTGAACCAGAGCCTTAATTAGTGTGGTTTTCAACTATGCTAGCATGACTTTCACAAATCAAAGATCACACGGTCTGTACTTTAAAAGAGACAAGAACTTCCTCTGACCAATCTCCTTTTTGTTCTTCTAAAGATAAAACAGATTCCTTGTGACTTCTGATCTGGAGGGCAAAATAATACAGATTTCTGATTTAGGACTGAAGCTGTGATTCTTGTAGCTTCTCTGCACAGTTACAGTTATCTGTCTTCGTGGATCTGCTTGCATACATGTAGCCAAGCTACCCTTTTCCACGTCACTATTTTCAGTCTAGAGTACATCCCATTTTTTCCCAAGATCTGCATGCCTTTTTCAGCTCCAAATTGTTGCCTAACCCCCAGTCACGTTTGCCTAGAAGAGTATGAATTTCATATACCTCTCCCTCCTACAGTGAGAAATTAGAAGTGTTTTCATAATCACCTGCTATCAGGGCCTAAAAACTGAAGTAACATCAAAACTGAAGAAGAAACTTGTTAAAGACTCATCTGAATTATTGTTTATACTAATGTTACATTGAGTAGACTTTGGGAATGTTCTAGTCTGAAAAAGCTTGATACTAGAACTAAATCCTTTGCAATGCTATTGCTCTCTGAGTGTGTTCGTGAAAAAGCAGATTCCAGAATTCAGCTGGGTTTGGATTTTTACTTTCATCTTGGATGGAAGAATATTCTATAGGCTACAGTATCTGAAGGATTTTACTTCTCATGTGCATAGAATTGTAACATTTTTGGTAATCTGACATTTTTTCTTAATTTAAATTTATCATAAGTTACATGAATCAGATGCACAGCTAAGACACCTAAATAAAATTTCAAGTTTATCCATTACCTCACTCACTGCCTTAGTTAAGAATGTGAACTGCATTCAGATTTTATGGCCGATATTATTAGCCATGAAAATTCAAAAATCCAGAATCAGCTCCCAAAAGAATGTGAATGTGGTGTAAAAATCACAATATATTTAAAGGCCATCTTAAATGTTGGCTTTAAAACAAAAATAATTTACTGAACCTTTCAAGGTTCTTTTTTTCAAACTGTTCTTGACAAACAGGACAGCTAGTATTGTTAAAATAAAGAAGATTTTTCCTTTTAAACCTACACGTGTTAATAACAAGACCAAAGATGACATGATTCCTGATGAAACCTGGAAAATTGGCTACACTACCTGTTTAGCTGTCCATGGTGGAAAGGCTTGTAGCCTTGACTTCTACTCTGTGTCAATATTTATCATTCCTTAGAGTAGGATGGGCTGGGACTAGGGACCTGATTTATAATTCACAGTCAAGATCAGTATTTTTGGTGTTTTAGGTGCTGTGCTGTGTCAATTTTCTTTACAGAGCTGGCTAAGGTGTGCTGAATGTTCAGATTTCTTTCAGTGTAATTAGCCCATTGCTTTCTTTTTGCTGATGTACCCAGGCTTTTCCATTGGCACTGCATACTGTGTGTTCACAGCTGGTAAGTGAGGACCTTTCCTCTGAAAATTTCTTTAATCAGTTCATAGGAGGAGTTTTGCACAGTGACTAAAATATGCATCTATACAGGCATATTCATCTCTCAGTAGCCTAAAAAAGATCTTTCCAAAGTCAGCCATAAACATTCAGCTCCCAGGTGGAACCCATGGTCCATGTTCAGTTGCCTGGAAAATCACTTTCAAAATTAGCATGTCTGCTCTGTAAGGTGTTATGTGTGCTTTCTTTCTTGCCTTAGAAGAAATGAAAGCGTAGACTATAAGCACCACTTCTTACTGTGCTGCACAAAAAGAGGCAGCAAACACAGTTACCCAGAGACAAGAGGCAACTATAGCTTAGTTGAAGCAGTTTTAGTACAGAAAGACAAAAACTGCCTCCAAAAGGGCACGACTGGTAAAAATATAGGTTTCACCTTTGCAGCACCTCTTTTTCTCAGGATTCTCCCAAAGTACCAGATTTTCCTGCTGAGTCAGTCCAAGTGTCTCTGGCAATGGCCTCTGAAGAAAAACACCTCAACACATCCACTGAATGAAAGCTCCAGCTGCAAAAGTCAGCACTTTCATATACAATTTTCTGATATGCTAACCAGACTTCATAATAATTACAGAGTCCCATGACACCTTATGGCTTATATTTTGTCTGTCACACTGTAGCTATAAACCAATGAGAAACATCCAACAACGTATACATGTTGACTAAGGCAAATAAATTAGCTAAAAATGTACTAAAATAAAATATTTTGATAGTGATTGTTTCAAAATTGAGAGGAAACTCCAAAAATTGAGACATCTGAGCGATGTCCTCTCACAGGCTACTGTTAAGGCTATGGACAAGCCACTGAGCTGCTCTCTGATTTAGAAAGTCTCCATCTGCGAGATATTTTCAGATGTTCAATAAGGATGTTAGTCATGATAATTTTGAGACGGTACAGAACTAATAGTGTTTATTAACAATATTATTTGTGTATAGTACTGGCTCTAGGCTTAACTGAGCCTTGGTACACAGTACACTGAGAAACGCATAGTCCAACGCTACCACAAAGAGTTTACCGTCTAACTAGGCTGGAAAGAGACAAATAAGAAAAACAGGAAAGGCATATTCTTCCTATGGCCAGTATTCCACATATAGGGAACTGAAAAAGGTTATGTAAATGCCATGGAATAGCATCAGAAATATGTGAAAGATCTGTGCACGGAGCAGCGTCAGATGAAGTCCCAGTAAAGTGTTTCAGCCTCTACTTCATTGAAAAAAAACTTCCCTACAATTTGGGTTTTGACCAGACTGTGGGTTTAATGACTTGGTGACTGCAGGGGCATTGGCGAGGATACAGTGTTTACCGTATGGACAAGGCCACGTTCCCCTCGTCAGGAGTGAGACTCCACTGCCCTGCAGACTTCTCCTGTTCTCGTCCCATATCACCTCTGTGCTCCCCTTCCCAACTGGCTTCTCCGAAGGGACTCGACAGGAATCTGAGATTTCCCTCCTGAGATCATCAACCCCAGTTCCTAAATGACCAGAGAAGCCAGTCTGAACTCCTTGTGTCTTCATCCTACAAATGAGTCCCTGTGGTTCCTGGAAACCACCCATGCAGGCCTAGATGAAGGATTGAGAAACAAGGGAACAAAGATCTTTGGGCTAGTCTGTACTTCACAGAGAGCACTGCTGTGTTCGGTATAATCTCTTAGGTATGTATACAGCTATATCAATGGAAACCTATGGTTCGTTATCAATAAGCTCTGGGCCTGGAGGAGAGGTGCTGGGGGAGAGAAAAGAAACAGGAAGGGAAAAAACCCGGATGGGAAAAGAACCTGTGCATCTCTCATGGGGAAATGCATTTCAGTCATCCGGGCAACAGCCCAGTCCACAGAAAAAAAATTGTTCTTTCCAGCTGTTATGCCAAAAGAAAAAAAAATGAAAAAAGGACCAATGCATGAATTGAGCATATTTTTATCACATCCTTTCTTACAAGTTATTGTCTACATTCGTGTTTCTTATGAGGAGCCATTTTTAATATTTAAACAGTCATACACTTCTCCAAAAAGTGTTTCCTAAAAAAATGAAACCATTATTATGTTAAACTCCCACACAGTTTGNATGAAAAAAGGACCAATGCATAAATTGAGCATATTTTTATCACATCCTTTCTCACAAGTTATTGTCTACATTCGTGTTTCTTATGAGGAGCCATTTTTAATATTTAAACAGTCATACACTTCTCCAAAAAGTGTTTCCTAAAAAAATGAAACCATTATTATGTTAAACTCCCACACAGTTTGTTTTAAAAATATCTTTGAATACTATTAAAGAACAATTATTATGTAGGTTTGCATCTCACAAGTGGGACGCAGAAACTGTCAATGAATCGTATTATTCCTCCAACTGTAACAACAACATGATCAACTACCACAACAACAAAAAAGTTTATACTCACTGTATATCTGTTTTGCAGACAGTTTCCTGCCTTGAAATCTGCATAATAGGTAAGCTGTGGCAAGTGTAATACGATATTTACTTTCCGTGCACTATGGATAGCTAGGCACGTTTGGTCGGGTGCATTGCTCCTCCTTTAGGTCTGGCTCCTTGCTGAAGCGTATGGCATCCCTGAACAAGCAAATAAAGCTTCTACGAATTCTAGGATCTGCTCCTGCAAATGCTGCCAGATATACAGAACTAGATATTTAAATTATTTATTGTTATCCATCATGACTTTTTTTCAGTTAAAAACAATATTTTTGGTTGCAGAAAATATTTTCAGTTGTATGCTGCTTTAGAGAGGGAAGTGGCAATGGGATGTTACTGAGGGAAGAGAAAGATTGCAAGAGATATGGAAAAGACACCATTGAAAAAACACCATGGAGATCAATATTTAATCTATAATTATGGATGTACAGTATGTACTCTGCATTTTTTAAATTTAACTTGGCTTTTACTATTACTCAGTAGGAGGGGAACAGATACTGAGAGCCCTGGATAGCAACCGNTGGAAAAGACGCCATTGAAAAAACACCATGGAGATCAATATTTAATCTATAATTATGGATGTACAGTATGTACTCTGCATTTTTTAAATTTAACTTGGCTTTTACTATTACTCAGTAGGAGGGGAACAGATACTGAGAGCCCTGGATAGCAACCGTAAGAAGTATGTTTAAATACACATATTTTCAGATCTATGAGTACAAGAAGGAGCGGATTGTAGTCTCTCTGATCTTTTTTCATGTTGGGAAATCTGAGAGTTTTACCTGTGAGATTTAATTTCAGGTAAAAGAATTTGTGAAATAACTCCCAAAATTTATGCTGCATAGCATTGCAGCACATATGAAAAAAATATTTGTGTCACTCTGTTCTTGAATAAAGAAACAATGTGCAGTTCACTTTTCACAGTGGAAATACTGATGGTATAAAGAGTTATAAATAAATACTAAGTCAGGTCTCTGTGTGGGAAAGCCCCCGTCCTCTTTATTGGTTTCAGTCAGGAAGCGTGCAGGTAGCACAGACTCTAATTCTGCTCAAACAGCATTAGAAGAAGTTACAGTATTCCTGGCAGCTCGTATTCATCATGAGTTTAACAATGCTTTGAATGTATGCGTATGCATATCTCCATGTGTGTGTGCTCTTATATGGGCATTTATATGTCACTTCCAGGTTTTTCTGAAGGCCTCTGAAGTTAGCTGGCCAGAAAAGATTAGGCACCAGGAGGAGGAAAATTATTTTAAGAATTTTAAAATTATATTATCAGGTATCATCTGCTTGCTAATGAAGCTTTAAAGTTATTTCCAGGGCAGAATTCTGCAGATTGCTCCAGAGAAAGAGTCCAAAGGTCTACCTAAAGACCTCATTCCATCATTAATGAGTGCTTAACCCCAGCATATTTGAACTTGGACTACATGACCAGTAGTCAATTTTCACTAACAGGTTTTTTTTTGATCCTGAAAATCTGTAGCCGTGTCATCAGCTCCTTCTTAATTATACCATATTCTTTACATCTGTCCTGCTAAATAACTCTAATTGAAATAGCACCGGCGTGAATTTTCGTAATGTTCCCCCCAAGACATCCCGAAAGTGACTCACACGAGAAAACAGACTGAAGTCACAGCTGGAAGCACGTCAAGGATCATTTCCATTTTTACATGATTAATTTGAATTTAATATCTTAAATCAAAACCTGATTAATTTAAATAAAATTTTGATGGTGCCCTGCTTCTAATATACATTGCAGTAATTAGATTCAGCTTAATGTGATTTTTTTACATAATTAAAAAAAAGAGTAAGTCAAGTGTAACAATGCAGAGTTGGTACAAATCTGGCCATATACATACATATACATATACATACACAGACACACACACATGGGATTTTGTTGAGACGTTGCTCAGGTACAGGAAAGATCACAGCTGGGTGGTTGTGCTACAGCTCAGCTTATGGCATATGTAGAATATTATACATCGATTTCACTGCAAGGTGAATAGCTGTTCTTTCAAAAAAAAAGAGAAAGACAGAAAAAGGGTAGCTGAAATCAGATCAGTGAATAAGTGAAAATATTACCAATGCAACAGCCTGAGTCAACTCATCAGTCCTAGTTCCTCCCACTTTTTAACCAACTATTGTTCAGGAATTAGCTCCATGTAACCTATCAGTGAACAGGTTTTTTTCCCCAACATATGCAGTGTAATATTTATAACAGCTTATGGGCTACTGTTTTTCATGGGACTTACAAAAATGCTTTATACAATAAATTGTTATTGCATTTTTATAGGTGCTCCCCCTGCCTGTCTCTGGTTTTATAAAATGTTCCTGTGCACTATACAAGCAATTCAGTGAGCAAACAGCAGTTTGTGTTAGGATCAGATGAAGCCTGCCTACACCGCGTGCCTGACCCTTTACTGATGCTGGTTGTGATCAATGACTGTGGCTGAAAATGGTCAGTGCTAGCGAGTAAAACTTTGCAAGCTGCACTGCAGGTAGCACTCACAGCAACATTTCAGATGTTGCCAGCTTCTTTGCAGGAGCAGAATCTACCAACACAGGCTGAGCAGTGCGTTCACCTGCAGCTGTAGATGGAGCTTAGGTGAAGGCATGCGACGAAATGGTGAAGGTAGGCCACAGTCCTAGGGAATCCACAGATGCAGTAGAACTTTTGTTTTTGTGGACTTTGACTTCTTTTTCAGTCATGTCTGAAGATTTATGTAAAATCTATTTTTGTTTAAGTCTAAAGTATCCAATTCATTACTGTAAATTATGATTTTTTTAGATACAAAATAAAATAGCGCAAAAAAAATCCCAACGTTACCTTTAAACATAGAAAAGAAACGTAGGCACATCCTTGTCCTAAGTGATCAAATTTCTCATCAAATTGTGCTTCAATAATTAGATCTTTCTTCAACAAGACAGTGAAACATCAGCCTGACTTTTCAACATGCAGTAATCCCAGTTTTCTTGAAGCCCCTTGACTTCAGCGCAACTCTCCACCAGCTGTAAAACGCTGAGCATGTGCTTAGCTAGTAGTAAATCTCTATTAAACAGAAGAGAATGATGGAGGTGAAAAACCCCTTTCCTGCCTGGAGCTAACTGCTTCCAGGGAGGTGCATGCACCGTTCATCCTTTTATGAAGGCAAGTAAAATCATTCAGGTGTATTTGATCGCATTCAGCTTTCCAAAAGCCTTTATATACACTATGCTATAAATATTGTGTAATGGCACACAGTTATTTTTTAATTTTAATATTTCTTTGAAAGAAAATTCCTCCTTGTTGGCGATGCTGGTGCATCTTTGCTGGTAACTCAGACATAGCAGGTGGGCTGGGCATCTTCCCTGTCTTACAAAAACCCCATAGAACAAAACAAAAGAAGAAACCAAAACAGGCGACGCATTCAAGTCAGTGTTCAGTCAGTAAGGTCACGTTAAAAGCTTCTCAACAGAAATGAAAAAAACCCACAATAAAAATTGAAAAACAGGGCAAAAATAAACAGAACCTTAGTCAAAAGGCAGAGAGAAGGAAGGGAAACTGATGTACAAAGAAAGTCATGAACCAGATTTAGTTGCTGAAAAAATGCTACATATAGTGATTTACAGCAGCTATGTCTATTTTCAAGGCTCTTAACTATCTCTTCACTTTATTTAAATTGTCAGAATTCTCATTTTCAGGCAGCATCAGACCATCACAAAGTCACTGTCACAGCACAGAGTCCTATGCCATCGTACTCAGTCTCCTCAAATTTACCAGCATATAACCTGTGGATCACTGGAACTGTATAGATACAAAATTAAACTTCTTTGGTTTGACCAATCAGCCCTCCAAGAGTGTTAGTTCTGTGGATTACGTAGACAGAAGCCAGTGAAGTTGAATGCTGATTCCAAGGAACTTATTTATTATTCATCACAGAGAAGTAATAATAATAAAATGGCACTTTTTATCTTGCAGCTAAAACTTTTGATGACAATCAACATTTTTTTTTTCTCTTCTAAATTTAGGCTTCTCTCGACATCAACTACAATACAGTCCAAAAATAACAGCATAGTTACTATCTGGGGAGAAGCTACTTTACTGCTTATATTCTTATTCTGAAGTTAAAGTCAAAACAAAATTAATCGGGAAGGGTTATCTATAATGAATCACCATTCATTTCAGAAAAAAATATCTTTGCCAGCAGCAGAAGGAAAGTACTTTCAAGCAGTTACGTTAGACTATAGACTCCAAGGAGAAGATTACAGATCTTCCATATTCAGCAACATGAATCAAAACTCTTAGGAACTAGTCTAACTTTCTTTTTTTTTTTTTTATTGCAAGGCAGCAGGGATTGCTTTTTGTATAGGCTATGATTTAGACGGCTAATTGAAAGTAAGCAGTGGTGAGCTGCTTCCTTGGTAAAATATTACCAAGACAATCTTATCTGAGTTTACAGAGTTATTTTCAATTTGTAAATGCTGTATTCATTTCCACTAGATAAAACACCTTTAAAAATCCTAGTCCCAGGCATGACTGCATTGCTGTTGCAACCGCTCTGCACTGTTTTACCCCACACGAATGCCTTTCACCCCACAGTTACATATAAACTTTGTCTCCCTGTGAATAGTTATACTATTTAAAAAAAAACTCGATGCATTTTATGGTAAATAAATTTAATGATGTACTGAATCCTCATAACTTGGAGTTGATGTCATTCTGTCAGTTACCTGCTCTGCAAGAGCGTCTTCCTCATTAGAGCCTACACCTTTTAGAATCTCACCTTTGCAAATTTATCTCGTCTGTAACAAGAAGAAAGTCCTGGGCTTTGTTTCACCATTGTAATAGATGTAAATTAATGTTTTGCCATTGTTTGTTGCTGTAATCATAGAGGCAAGTATATATTCCTAACAGCTATCTTCTTTTCAATTTGCAAAGCATACTGTGCTTAATCCCATGAGGCAGCCTGTGGTTCTAGATATGAATTTAAAAAGGTAATTAGACCAGTGTAGGGGGTTCTCCATGAGATAGAAAAAGCATGCTCCTCACAGGTCCAGAGGGGTCTTTAAGAGGTCCCAGGCTGGTCACAGTTCTCGTCCTGGTTTATTACTTGTTTCCATTGTGTGAAACAGCTTATTTGTTCATGTAAATTTAAATCATGTTGATACTAGTAAGAAGTGGGTTTGTTGCTTTTTTTTTTTTTAGTTTAATCTAGAAAGGTCACAGAGTTGGTTTTTGGTGACTGGTAACAAACCATTTTTTTCCCAATGATCTCTGCATTTTTACAGTCAAATAGATAGTAAAAGAGACATATTGATAAAAGTTTTAATGCATCTCTGGTGGGTGGCAGCAATTTTAAATACCATACAATCATCATTAAGTCATCTATGCAAATGAAAAGTACTTGGCAACCCTTTATATTACAAGAAATAGCACTGGTTTCTCTGCATCTCTGCTTTCTTTCTCTCTTTCTTCTTTTCCCCTTTTGCTGGCTATAACATAGTGCACATTGTACAGATTAAATACTTCCTTTAGGGTTTTATGAAGACTTTCTGCAGAGAGGATCACACATCTGTGTGAGACAGTGTGTGATGAGTAAAGAGTGATGGGACAAGGTTAAATTAATCTCTCACAAAAAATGTCCAAAGGAATTTCTATAAACTGAAATCAATGATGTGGTGTATTGGCGTGTTTAAAAAAAAAATTGGGACATATATAGATTTACGTTGGTTTGGATTACGCGGGTTGTTACCCCATCCTCAGTCTCACCATTTGAAATCAGGATCCAGATCTGAGTTTTGAGGCTTCAGCCCAAGTCTATTGTGCCTCATGTGAATCTCAGTTTGAGTTGATGGCTGGTTTCAAGCGAGACCATAAATCTCTCCTCAAAGAGAAGGGAGGGTAAGGATCTGATCACTCATCCAGGTTTTACTTTCAAAATTGACGTCTTAGACTGAGTACTTTCTGAGCAGGAAAAACGGAGGCAGTTTGAGCTAAACTGTTTTTGTTTGCCCAGATGTCTGACAATGTTAAAGGCCAGATTCTGCCCTCAAGACGCTTTGGTAGGCAGTGTGAGCACTCAGTCTTGGAAAGATTCTGTCCCTAAACTTTCTCACTTTTCAACGCATTGTTACCCTCCCACATATCTATTCAGGCAGAAAAACAGAACGGTGAACCTCCCCAGGGGTTTTTAATGCAAGTCTGTTGAGTCACATTTTCCCCTTGCTTTTTGGATTGAGTTAAGGGTATAGGATTTGGTTTGAACGTGACAAAGATGCCAGGAATGTATGAGGAAAATCCTGTTCCCAGGCCAGTAGACAGAGCATAAACTCTATCCCCATGTCTGTGCACAGAGGCTGTCTCTAAACCTCCAGAGGCAACTAGCCAGTAGGAAACATTAGGTTCAGGGACTTAAATAGACGGTTGCAGAGCCAGTTGGCTCAATGTATTGCTGTCTACTGGGCTGTGTCTGCATCTGTAGCTTTCCGGGTGGGAGTCTGGGAGTGCACAGGGTTAGCCAAGGCTGCTACAAACAACTTCAGTGCAACTACATCTTTTTACACGGCTAAGGCCACCAGCAGACAGAGTAGCACAGGATTTACGTAATTCCCTAGCTCCTTATCTCATCTTTTGCTCACTGTCTCTTTTTGAGCAGAGCCTTTCCAGGAAGGAGAGTCTCATATGTACCTGTAGTCCAAGCCTACATTTCCATACACAACGTGAACTCTGCAGGCTTATTCTGAGCTGGAGTTCTCTTGAAGCTTTACACCATTCTTTCCTGGCAGGAAAGTAAGGTGGCACCACAACTTCTACTTTCTTACAGAACCTTCCTTGAAACTTTAATTGAGGATCACTTCCCATAATCATCTCCCAAGAATGCTTATTAAAAAAATTAGAAACTGTGGTACATCAGGGCAGACATTTGTTTTAATTGAGTTGAATTATTTATTTATTGAAAGCCTGTATTGTTCATAATGCCTAGGGCACCCATCTCCTTTTGGTAGATTTTTACCGATGAAAGCAACATTTATTTTAAGGGAGATATTCCTGACATTTGCCCAGCAATCAAGAATAGAATAAGGCTCCACATAGCTAGTAAATACTGGTGACAAGAATCCTGCATGAAACTACAGTACAATTTGAGTAGAGTCAAGTTCTAATGTAGTTGAAATCCAAGTCAGTGGCTTTGTGAGGGCTATAACTAGTCCTAGTAGAAATTACAAGAAATTTAGATCACAATATAAGCTTATGTTTTTAAATATTTGTCCCCACAGATAAAGTAAAAATTAATATACAGAAAAGCAAAATGCCCAGCTTAATATATGGCCTGAGAACTGGTAAAATTGAGTTCTAGTAAGTCAGAGGTCTGAAAATGTGAAAGGTCTACTCAGTAATGAGTGAAACCAGACTAGCTCAGTAAGTCAGGATTGGAGAGAGGTGATATCTCCGGTAAACAGCTCAAACACATTAAGGTATTTTATGAATTCACTAATATTTGACTGTGAGGGCTCAGCATGAATTTGCCCCACTCAGAGGGGTCCCAACCCACGTATGTTATGCTGGTTGCCGCAAAACAGTTATTGCCTGCTGTTGACTTGCCCTACATTAAGTAGATTTCAGTATAGATGCACTGAAATTTGCTTGCACACTTCAGACATCAATAGCACCCCAATTCCAAGGTCAAACTTTCACTTCCTTTTCAGCAAAGGTCACAGCTAGACAAAAGCATAAATATTAACATAAAATAACCCTTAAATTCTATCCCTTATTCCCCAGAGTCGTAGCAGGACACCGTTTTACTCAGTAGCAATCCAGCTGCCCTCAGGCTTCGGGGATGTTCACAAGTTATGCGGATGAGGCTGACTGTTGGCTACTCTATTCCAAACCAGATGGGCTGATCCTAAAAATGCAAAGGTAGAAAGTAGGCTACTGAGTAGCACTGTAGCATTTTGTTCCTTCCTTACACTGTATTAAGGTTGGCCAAAGAGACAGTCTCAAAAGTTAGGAAATCCCCAAATAATGTAATCAATCCTTCCATGCCTGTGGTGAGCAATAAAAGTTTATATGAAACCTACAGCATTTTACACCAAATGGCTGAAAAATAGCACACATTTATCAGAATGCCTGAAAACACACCCGATTCTGGTAGAGCAAAGCAATCAGTGAAGCCATTCTTCACCTAAAAGATTTCCATTCTGTTTTGCTAACACACTATATTCAGTATTGATGTGTCTCTGCGTACAGTAAAGAGCAGACTCTGCAGTACTGGGACAGCTCATTCACACGACAGTGATATCGCAGCCATGCATTGCTCTTGCTTCACAGTGCGACTGGAGTTCCTTTATTAAAACAGCACCCAACAGTGCTAACAGACTAAAGGAGCTTGTCAGTGTTTCCCCTAGAGGACTTTGTATTTTAAGGGCCTTTAAATCTGCCTGTTTTATCACGGACCACAGGTCCGTAAAGGGATGCTAAAAGGATTAAGTGAAGGTGTACCCTCTAATAGCCTTAATCCAATCATTGTGGCTGGGACTGGATTGCAGAATTCAGCCAGGTTTGTGGGATTTTGCTAAATAGCAGTGCCGATGCTGTGCCTGGGGACAGGGTGTTGGGCTGGGTAGTCTGCTGGTGTGGCTCAGATGTGCTTTCTTATATTCTTCCATAAGGAGCTGCAAGTCACATCAGAACCAGGTCCACATCCCTGTCAACATTCAGAATGGATTTGAATCTCTCTCTCTCTTCACTAAAAACATCCATAAAGTTCAACTGAGGAGTTTCAGACCATCTCTATGAATTTCTTTAGAATCCATCCTTGGTTTTAGAATGAGTGCTAATCAGCCTTCAAAAGTAAGAGTTCGGGGTAGAATGAGCAATTGTACCAACCTAGTAGGGGATACTGGCATATAAATCTCAGATCATTAGTCTTTCTCACAAGTTTTTTTCCCCTTCTAGTCAGAAATATCACCAAAAAAGACACATTTCATGGTATTTTTGCTGTTGGGATTCTGCTTAGCAGAAGTAAAAAAGGTGGTGAAAAAGGAAAACAAATTTTCAAGTAGTTAACTGAGTACGTAAAAAACTTTAGAAGCTTCATTCAAGACACGCTTTCAAAAAAAATCAAGCAGCTCGAGATTTCTCTTTATAATAAATCCATGGCCACTTTCGAACTTCACAGTTCTCACTGTCCTGTACACAACTCCCACTCAGTACATCACAGCAACAGTACAGATGGAGTTGTGATCTTCTTTACTCCAAAAGCACAGTCTTGTAACTAAAGATGGATATCTGTTAGCAGCTCAGGGTCTATACCATAGAGCTGAGCAATTCTCAGTGCAGTGGGACATCCCGATTAGACAGGCAGTCCCGTTCTCTGCTCCTCTCTGCTGCACTCTTTCTCCATTAAGAAGGCATCCACGTGCAAAGCACTCAACCTTCGCTGTTGTTTTTACATAAAATTGATTTAAATGAGCAGAGTTGTTTATCATTGAGCTAAAGAGCAGCACGGAAGTAGGTAACTTTGCAGGCTTTTCGTTTTGCACTACTCTAATTAAAAATAAAAATGTTAAAATTTCCAAAAGGGCATTTTAAAACCTATTAATTGATAATGCAGAGAGTAGAGACTTATTACGCTAATGGGGAAGAGAGGAGGGGGAAAGTCAGCAAATCAGAAGAGACAGCTTTTACCTCTAATATAGCCGTGTTCTACTTGTGGTTTTGGTGCTGGCCAGAGCGGACATAAAACCTGCAGGTGCCGACCAGTGAAAATCATGGCCATGCCGTCCCCAAGGAATGGCAGGGCAAAGTACAGACATGTTGATCCATATATCTCCTAGGTAACCACCATCTTGGAGCTCATGCAACACCGCTTTTTATAGAAGCTGAGCACCTCACAATCTTAATGTGATTAATGAATATCCTTAGGCCATCTGAGTAAGGAAGAGCATCTATTATCCATATTTTAGATATGGGAAATGAAGGCCTAGAAGCCTATGTCTCAAAAGTACTTCAGCACCTAATTTATTTCAAATACTTTTTAGAATTTGGGCCAGGGAGACTGTTGCCATATCTGGCATCAGCGTTATGAGCAGTAAGGTTGCGATGCATGGGTTTGTGTCTGTGCTAATATATTTTGTTTTTTGTTTTGTTGAGATATTTCTTCAAGGTCTGTGTTGCATCATTTAGGAAAAAAAAAACCTCAAAAGTATGTCTGGGATCATACAGGATGGCTGCAACAAAGCAAGCACTGAAACAAAGTTTTGCAGTCCAAACTAGTCAACAGATTGTCTCCTCAAAAAAGTCCTCTTCCCCCACTACCAGAAGAAATTTGTGGTTTCGGTGCAAAACATTTTGGGATTGCAATTAGAATTCTCATGAAAACCCAAAATTAGTAGTTGGTCATTTTCAATATTGAAATCAATCCCTGAAAACATTGTGAATGGTAACTTGGATTTTAACTATCTATCACATGTAAACATTTCTGCCAAGGAAAATGTGGACAATCCAGAAGGGTGAGGGGAAGGAGACGTCCATCGATTCACAGCTGTCATTCACTCAGTGAATGCTCTGTATTGGTTTTTGAGACATTTCTGGCTTCCTGTTCTACAACCACTAGGAGGTGTACATAATACATAGGCACGTAGGGCTGGAAACCTCAACATCTAGTGAAGAAGGGGTCATGTGCAACATGGGGGGAGCCTCAATTAAAGACAGCATGCCAGCTAGAGAGTCAGTGGAGCAGCTCATAACGAGTAAGCTGCTGTAGTTATCAGTAGGTTTGAACAGATCTGTGGCTATCCTCATTTAAACTGGGTTCCAAAAACAGTCTCTGGCTACCCCAGGGTGGTGAGGAGTGTAGAGGCAATTCATCATCCTTCCTCCTCACTTCATAGACACTCACAGATGATCAGACAAACACGAGGATTAAACTGCATATATACAGATACTTTCCGTAAAATAAGTATGGGAAGAACAGTGTTCCCTGGAGAATATGACTGCAGCCTGTCTATTTATGCCTGATAGGCACATTGCTCCTTAATTTTAGCTACATAAGGAATAAAAACATTAAAAAAAAATGGACAGGCAGATGTTGAAGAATTTTCTGAGAACTGCAGTAAAAATTCTAGCTACCACAACAACTCAGTCTATGTAACCATACTGCCATGCCCATACATCAAAATATAACTGGAAGCCTTTCTTCTTCACCTTTTTGACATATATGCTTAAGTACATAAACACACAACCCTACTTAGGAAGGAAAGATGGGGCTTTCAGTTACCTCTAACACTTCAGAAATCTCAAAGGTAGGGCATGTATCTTATTCTAAGGCGTGATAACTCCCTGATTAATTGACTGTTCTCCTGTCCTGTTGTTTTCTATCTGCTTGACTATATGCCTTATAGGAAAAAACAGCTGCTTAGGAACATAGGCAACGAGTGTCCTCATGTTCTAATTGCAATAATGAAATCTATTTCAGATTGGATTTTTTTTGTTTTATGCCTGTCTTTTTCTTTTTTTTTTTTCTTTTCCTTTGCTGTGTGCACTGTGAAAGAGTGGCTAAGGAATATGTCGGTTTACATTTCTTTTTGAGCATATACCAACTGTACTAAGAGTTAAACATGAAAAAGGATGAAAATAAGCATGAAAGACAACATCCGTTCTCATTTCGATTTCCTGGAAGGAAAGTGCGGTTGGGCAGATGGTGCTTTTTTGTTTTACTAAACTGAATGATCAGATGTAAATAATATACACCATATAGACTATAAAGTTCGTTGAAGGTGAGGTTTCCATGTGCAGAGAATTGCTATACTGTAGAGAGTTTCTCTCTCCTTAGTGATAGGTCAAGTTGTTGGGGCTTTTTTTATCTTCTTATTTTTTTGACACTTGTTCTTGCTTTCTGCACCCTCTATCTGCCTAGTCATATTTGTTTCAACCACTGTATTTCCGAAGGTTGAGTTGTACATATGTTAAATCTGGTCCCTTCCTTGAAGAGCCATGATATTGGGTCTTTGGTTGAATGGGCAGAAGAGTGTGGCTGGTAATTTGGCATCACGTAAGTCTCTATATTTCTGTGTTGCTATCTTTCTTCATGCCATGGCTTTATTGTGTGTTATAAGAATTTGTTTTCTTTGTTGTTATCCAATGTGATTTTTACATCTTTGGAGCTCTTCTTTCATTTCCTTTCCAAGCTGGAACATTAAACATTCCTAAGGCAGGGCAGAGCTTGTGTTCTCTGATAATGAGAAAAGGCCCTACCAAAGGGGAAAAAAAAACCCTTTTCTAAAATGTGCATGACTAAACATGGCTCAACAAGGTCATAATGCTGTCTTCCTGACTGAAAGGGCAGAAAAAGGCATCATGCTATGACTCTGCAAAGAAATAATACTATGATCTCATTCTCAGTCAGATTTTTTTTACTACCCCTCATGTCCTGCATAAGCTTGGTTGGACATGTTAATGTTTACACTCCATGAACACCTCTACCAGTGGCAGCAAACTAGAAGCACTACTGTGGACACGTTAGTAGGTTATCACCTCTTTGAACCCCACTGGCCCAGGCTGAAATTGCAAACCTAATGTCTGTGACCACCAGAAGTTTTATTTAACACTCCAACTTTTCTTACTAACCTTAAAATGGCCACAGGAGAGGAGTGGAAAAGGGTGTTTCTCACTGAAAGAATAGAGCTGTAATCCTCAGGAGAAATGACTCATGCAAAAATACAGAAATTACATATCAAATCAGAATGACCAGATCAGGGAAAATCAGAAGACATAGCCACTGCTAAAACCCTCTATAAACTAAGGGACTGAGGTAAACCAGAGGACTGGATTAAACTGAAACTGACTTTGTGAATTTCATTAAAAATTAGAAGTACTAGACTACAAAGAAACACTAGTTATTTTTTTATTGAAATTGCAATGCTGAATATAAATTATAAAATATAATATCCTTTTGTTTTCTTAGCGTGCCTTGGTGGAAAAATTCTGCTTATTAACCTGGGAGGCATGATGATAGTTGTCAGAATGTCATTGTAGTTTTTTATTGTTTAAATATGTAACTACTGGAGTCAAGTGATTTCACAAGAATTTCAGCTCTTAGTGTAAAATAAAATGTTTCTAGCATGCATTGCACAAATAAAACTTGAAAATTTGATGAGAATAAATTCTAAAATCTAAAAAAAATCATCTGCTAACAAGGAAACATATCTTACTTTTTAAGCCAGTCCTATGTTTTTGAGGCCTTACACATATTTAGGGTGCTTGATATTGACAGTGCACGGAGTATAAAAACAAAGACCAAAGCATGCTAGTGACATTACTTCAGTATTATCAAGAAAGTGGAAGAAATAACAGAGAAAACTGAAAATCCTCCTCTTAGTCTGAAGTTGTACTGCAAACATGAATGAATTAGTGCTTGGAGCAAGCATGTCACTGGAATTATGATTTTATAGGGAGGAATTTTTAACATTAAATATTAAATGAGAAATAAATTAGAACGGAAAAAAAAAGAAGATAAGACTTCAGTTTACAGAGCTTCCTGCCTTGTAACTTTCTAAAACTCTGAAAATCTTAGAGAATGAGATTTATCTCCTCCAGTTTTTCACAGAAACCTCAGTAATAAGTAAACAAAGGAACAAACCAAATAAACGAAGGCTCCAAGAAGAACTTCTAGCAGCTCAGAAAGAAATGCCAAAGCCCAGGCACTTCAGCTGAAATGCTGCCATACCAAGTAGTTTTGGTGCACTAAAGATGGGGTTACTTTGCTGTCAGACATGTGTTGCTGATAGGTATTGCAAGAAGGAAGCGGGGCTGAGACGCAAGCAGCAAGGACAGACATTAAAAGCAGCAGCAGCAGCAGCAGCAGCAGCTTCCCATAAGCAGGCAGGGTTTCAGTTGGTTGCTCACTCAGTTTCCCACAGTTAAAAGCTGACAAGCTTGAAACAGTTTGGGGCCGATAAGGCAAGCTGTAGTTAAAAAGGAAGGAAAGGCTTTAAACACCTGGGGCCAAACCTCTATCTGCTGTTGATCTCAACTGGAATAAAACAATATCTGCAAGCCCAAGACTTGACTTCAATCCTCTCACATGCATTCTGAAACCCATAGAAATTGACCATGGGGTAATTTTGGCTTTCCTTAGAGACATCCCCACAAAAACCCAACAAATGTCGCTGTCCTTATGGGCAGTCCTATGCTTGCAAGATGTAACTCTATGGGTAAATAAAGCATTAGTGCACACACTCACAGACATGTAATTACGGGTAGTACTCTAAACTGAAGAAGACAGAGACCATTTGCAAATAAAAGAGACCAATCACAGGTTAAATTATGAACAGTTACCAAACAAAATGGAGGCAATGTACAGGCCCTGACAAGCAACTGAGAGTAAAACTTGTAGAACTAGTAAGACATCGAATGTCCTGTGGCACCGGAAAGTAAAAAATCTCATATCTGATTTTTCTTTCTCTTGAAAGAAGCACTTCATCATGCAAGCCCAATTCTTTGTTTGGTGAGTGGGCCTGGACTGCCACTGTTCATTACTACGGGAGCTGATGTAAAATCAACACAGTAATGCCTTTCATCTCTTGTATTATAAGAATTCAAATTCAATTTTTATTTTACAGCGCAGCCACACAATACCTCACAGTATGATTCTTGGTTGCCTCCATCAGTTAACAATAGCCTTGAAAAGAGATATAGAACATAAAAATAAAACCCTCTTTTTCCCCCCAGTAGTTTGTTTCATCTTACAAACAATAGCAATTCACCATCTAAAACACACAGTAATAGTGAGTAGAGTCTATTGAACACTCTGCCCTTCCTAAAACATTTTTTTCTTTTGAGCACTGATGTAGTTAGCTGTTCCACAAAATCTAGGATCTACAAGTTCTGGCCAACTGATGCCTTTGTCAATAGCATACTAGTATGCTGAGAGCTTTTCTTAACTCACATACAGTGGACTACATCACTTTCTCTTCTGTCCTCCTCAGGAGTGCAGGCTCAGTCCACAGAGCCCTCCTGTGTTTTACCATGGGCTGTGTGTCCTGATGCTCACAACCTGTAACCTGCATGGGCTAACTTCTTAGTTGTCAAGCTTTGGCTTGTATGTTTGCACAGTGTTTTTCAAGGTTTTCAGTTTGAGGGTTTCAATATAACGTATGCACGTGGTCAAGTTTTAAAGCCATACCAATACAGACACATTAAATTTCTACACACTGACTTTTAAAAATGCATGTCATCATTCCTCCGCTTCTGCATATGCATTTGACTCAGCAACTGGTGGTTAGTTCTGTGGTCAAGAGACTGTTTCATAAAGTCCCTCAAGGGGACAGGTGGCCCAGTGGATGTTCAGTTTGGTTTAAAAGTAACAAAATCCCATCAGTCTCAGCAGTGATCAGAGCAATAGAGGAAACAGAACGATGCATGCAGTGTAGGGATGGAAGTATACAAAGTAATCTGACTAGTTTATAGTAAGAAAGGATTTGACAGACCTGCTGGGTTCCTACTTAATGCCAATCAAGCCTGAAAGGGACCACTTGAGCTCAGGTATTTATCTCAAACAGTTTTGAATTATCCTCACTTCTTGATTTGCAGAGTCCAGAATAGAATACCATGAAGAGAGTGTGTTGACATTTCCTATATAAAATAAAATTAAACCCATTCAAGTCAAGGAATATACAATATAAGTGATATGAGCATCAGGACTTTTGAATTTGACAACAGAAATAACAGAACTTCATTGGGGCTCTGTGTTCTCAGAAAGTCTTCTGGGAAATGAAAAACCCGTGAATTCCTCCGCATCGCCCCCTTCATAGCAATTAGGATCAACAAAATGCGTACAGGAAATATTAGACATATTATGCCTTCTTTTTCTGCCTAGTCAATATAAGCCTTATGTTTCTTTTGCAGATATAACATTAGCTAAAGAGCAACATTTGAGATCAAGTCTAGATTGTTCCTTTTATTAGGCTAATCTGCGCATATCAAAACTAATTTGAAAGAAATTGTCTTAAATTATTACCAACACTTAAATGATCATTGCAGAAATCACAGGAAAGAAGGATAGTGCTTACCAAAACCCCAAGAAAGTACTTCAGATAGTTTTTCTTTCATTGCCAAGCAGCGAGGGTCAAGTGAACTGCATTATTTGCAAATATCCACCTTCTCAGACTGTCACAAGCAGCTGTAACATACCCACTAGCAGCAATTTCCACTTGGCTCTATCCAGAGGGGAGAAAAGTACCAGGAGCTGCATTGTTTATAATTCCCTCAACCCCAAGGGTATTTCTGTTCACCAATTACTTCAAATTAAAGTTAGGTAATTCGACACGTCTGTTTGGTACCCGACCACAAACTACCTCTTAAGCAAACCAAAGAGTTGGATAATTTACTTCCACAATACTCTACAGAATTTCATTATTGCAGCCATGACAGGAAAGTAAAAAATGAGAAGTTATAGAGAGTCATGAATAGCTGGAGCTTGGGGATTTTTTGGTCACTGTTGCCACTGTTAAGGGATCCAAACAGATCTGAGAAGGAGGAAGCTAGAAGGTTGTTTTCTTCCTGGGATGAGAGTTCCCAATCATAGCAAATACAGTAAGAACTGAGCAACAAGAAGCCTTCAAGTGCAGTGTTTGACAGAAAAAACCCTTGCTTTCTGCAAATAGAACACTTCATACCTTTTGTCTTTGCATACAGTTAACAGTGCTCCCTAGAAAAGGCTATACATGTGCAGAGGGAGAATTGCCTACATTATCTAGAGTATGTATTTTTTGATCTTTAAGGCCAGTCATTTAAATTACATGCTTGAATTCTGAGTTAGATTATATCTAGACTTGGAAATTTTTTAAAGTCGGGAAAACCTGTTAAACATTTTATTGGTGATGAGTTTGTGTACACACCACTTCCGTATCTCTTTCTGAGTAACGAATTAGCTGCCAGGTATCGTGACTGAATTGCATGACTCACTCCATGGATTCATTTTACAGTCTGGTGAAACCAGTAGCTAGTAACACCTATCCTTTGTAAGAACTTTTTACATGTTTTAATTCTACAAATGAACACTTTTTTTTTTTTACGCTAAAGGTTATACTGTTGAAGTTTAAAAACCTACAAGATGACTCAAAATTCATTCACATTTTGCTGAACCATATACCAAACTGTTCAACCTAACATCTATGAAGTAGGTCTAACACTCATTTTCATCAGGGTATATCAGGAGTCATTTCAAAGACACCGTTATCCTTAAATAACATAAAACCAGCGAACAAGAAACGCAGAGCCACTAATTTTTACTAGTCAGAAGAGTTGATTTTTAATTCTGTAATCTTATTCTTGTTAGCATAGCTTCCTATTTGGAAACTTTGGTGCCAAATAAGTAGCAAATGCTTGATTTTTTAACTCTGAATATGATTACCCTTTCAACCATATTCTGCATTTCATTTTTACTATAAAAGTTGTTCGTTTTCCAATTTCAAGCCGGAAAACTGTAAAAGTCCATTTTGACTTCGCTATAGCAGAACTAAAGATTTTTTTTGAACCAAGACTAAATTGATATATCTTGAGCTTCTGTCATTGTAATACGACATTAGGAGCATAGTCAAATACTAGCTTTAACTATAAGTGTCCTACTAAAGTAGTAGTCTACTGCAGAGTGCTTTTTGATGTATCAAAGAAATGGTCCGATCTTTCAAATTGCATTCATATTCTAAGCTCCTATCATCAAGGTAAAGTAATAGCAGGACTAAAGCATGAACCTTTTTTACAGTTTCTAGAAGTCAGTGCTATAAGGGATTGCCTAGCCTTGCATTAGATATTCATGTCTAAATGAACCACAGATAAGCTTTCCAATCTACACACTCCATTAATTAGATTTTATCCTTTTCTCTGTCTTTTATTTTAGGATTCTCTACCGTCTTCCCTGCTGCTCTTGCTATAACTTCACTAATGACCAGCCAAGTAATTTATTTTTTCTTTCCCTAAAGTTGAGGTACTCTTACTGGTACAGTTCATAAGTGTTTATGTGTAATGCTGATGGCCAATGACTCCATTACTCTGTGGACAGGTAACAATTTACTTTATTCTCTCTCACACGTCACCTCCTATACAGAAGGTTCTACTTTAAAAGACTGGAGTTTGTTCTGCAAAAATTCTTAGTTGGCAGGCAAAAGGTCTTTGAAAAATTCTTAATATTTATAGCTCTGTTGTGGCTAGGCTATATGTACAGACAGACAGTCAGAAGGGCGGCATATAACCATGAAAAACAAGGCATAGCACTAGTACTCAAGGGACACCAGTGGACAGCGTAGTGAATCATCAAAGGCAGGTGAAGTGTCTAAGACAAGGCAAGAGAGTTTTTATTTCTTTTTTCCTGTATACATCTTGTTGCCCCCTTTTTTTATCTAGAAACAGTCAGTTTTCATCCTAGGAATAGTAGAATGAATCCTGACTTTTCAACTTTTTCTTTTGTGCCAGTCTAGAGCAAAATGTAGAACTCTACGTTCACAGAGCAACAGGTGAGAGCTTATAAAAATATTTATTTATGGTAAGTGAAACAATAAATTTGTTTTGATAATGTCAAATTGTTTCACTAGAGTCAAAACCTTTTTCACTGAAAAGCTTGAAATATTGAATATATATATGATGTGAACGTTACTACAGAATAAAATACAAATTTCAAAAGGATACTTTTGGAAGAGAAAAAAGCAGAAACTAATTGGTTTATTTTTATTTTAAATCACTGAAATGTTTCCATTAAAAATCATTAAAATCAACATGTTCTTATGAAATATTTAAAAGAACACTCTTCTGAAAATGATTTTTTGATCAAATATATGCAGAAAAAAAAATTGTTTCCATTATTTTTACCATAAATGCACCAAAGATACTGATAGTGGCAGACTTGTTGCTAATTAAAAGAACCAGCTTGACTCTCCTGAGAACGAGTCCTCCCCACAGAACAAACAGATGATGGAATGGTGTAGCCATTTTCAAGTGTTCTTCTATATATGGTGGTGTTTTAAAACTAGACTGGCAAATAGTTCAAATTCCAGGCCCTGTAATTAGGCAAAGATCTATGTAATCCCAGTTTCTTCTCCTTCTGAACAGTCTGCAAGGATTATAAGGATGGTCCAGTAAAATTGTGCATATGTTGTAAAAATTACATAGGCAAACCAAGACTAAATGAAAACAAAAGGAAAAAAAGTGGGAAAAGAAATAACTCCAGCATAGATGAAAGGCAAACTTATCAAACTTTTCTCTCACTGAGAATCATNCATATATTGTAAAAATTACATAGGCAAACCAAGACTAAATGAAAACAAAAGGAAAAAAAGTGGGAAAAGAAATAACTCCAGCATAGATGAAAGGCAAACTTATCAAACTTTTCTCTCACTGAGAATCATGTAATGTACAGAATTCACCTACAGAAATCATTACAACTGACTGAAATGTTACAGATTTGATCTGGAAGGCAAACTCTGGGAGTGAGAAAGCTGGCTTATCTCTAAATCCGGTGTCCTGTTTGCTGAGGTGACCAACCAGTGCAGCATACAAAAGCAAGGTCTCAGAAACCCTTCTTAGCAGGTTTGCATTCACTTCTTCATTTCAATGATGGATAATGCTTAGGATCCATCAATGCTGAGTCAGTTTATAGTGCCTAAGCATCATGAAACTCTTTCTCAGCTACCCAGCTTCTTCCGCTCTCTTTTAAGTGCCCAGTACAAGTTTTCTGAAATTCTTCCTTCTTGTCACAGTGAATCATGGGCATCAGAAGCATAGGCTTGAGCAGCTTATAAAGTGCACACAATAGCAATTGTTCCAGATACTGTATTCAATATAGTAATACTGGATGCTGATACTGGCTCAATTGACTCTCTATGTTGCCAAAATTCAATGTCACACCAGAAACTAAAAAGGAAAAATCAGGAAGAAGTGTGAAGAAGGAACTTTCTGGCAAAATTCAAATCACAGTGATGATATTATTAGTTGGGAATAACAGTAAAAGACTAAATGGAGCTGCTTTGGATCGCTGCTGAGGCAGAAATGACCAGAAAGGGATGCCGGGCAGCCCTGCACTTCTCTGAATGGTGCTTCTTCTGAAGCTCACGTGCTCTAAGTCATGGCACATAGCATATGACAGTGAACACATGGCAGGCTGGTCCCACTTTCCTGATTCACATTGTTCTTACATGTAGCCCTATTTTGCCTGCATAAATAGGGAGGAATTTCCAATTCCATGGAGATACTACAAGTTTAGTCATGAAGATAATTAAGTCCTTTGGGCTCAAACTACCCAAACATTTCATACTTGAAAGAAATTCAGATATGACTCCGAATGTCTGGACTACTGCCATCTAAACAGTTTGGATTCGTTTGAGGTTTAAGATTAGCTCCAAATTCCTTCTCACATCAATTCAACATTCAGATATTTACTATTCTTATAATTAGTATTATAGAATGGCTAGAAATTCTAAGTATGATACTGTACAGCTTATTTCTACCGGCATGCAAAAGCTAGCTTCAGTCTTTCCAAAACTTCAAATCTAATCAGCAAACATAAAAAAAAAAGAGATATGACAAAAAAGTTTTATTATTAACACCCTTTTTCAAAGGATAATAGAGGGGTAGAGAAAGTGTAGACACTTACCCAAAAAACCCCTCAAAATATCAATGGGAGAGCTGGCGAAGGGCTCTGAGACTATCATCTCCCAAGGTAACAAGAGACTTAGTTACTAGATCACCTTACTCTAAACATTTTGCAGCAATAATTATTTCTAGTTGTTATTTCTCACTGCAGTTAAATTAAATAATTTTTAGGCTTTCCAGTACTTTTGGAACTCCGATATCCAAATAAATATAGTTCTGTAAATGATGGACGTTAACAGAACCTTAACTTAGATCTCAAGGAAGTTTCAAAAATGTAGGTACCTCTTGGTACTGCTGTGGTGGGCAGATAAAAGGCACCTCGGTACAGAAATAGGGACACTTGCTTGAAATCAAGCTTAGATGTCTAGAGACCTTCGAAGTTAAAGAGAAAGGCAGATAAAGAGCTACATGTATCTCCAGGATTAGGGAACCTCTGGGAGGTATGTGACTGAGCGACATTCTTAGCAGAAGTTTCTAAGTAGAATTCCTGGGGCTTGTTCTTAGGGATATTTGTTGATTTTGTGTGTTGATTTTTAAATACTAATATCAATAATTTATATTTATAACAAATACTTACTTGATAGTAACACTTTCTTACTTCATTGTGCTGTTTTGCCATTAAAAATTATTGAAATCAAATGAAGAATCCGAAAGTAGAACTGTCACAATTGTAAACAGATTTAAACCCTTCACTTTCTTTCCTGAGTTACAATTTTGGTGGGTTTGGTTTGTTTTTTTTTTGTGCGTGTGTGTCTGTGTGTCTATGTGCATAAGGGAGGGCAGGAGGGTTCAACATGACCTGCGGTACGTATTATCAAATGAAATTTAATTAACAGCTCTGATCAGATACCAAGAAAGATTGAAGCTCACCTCCCAAAACTGTATTAGTTTGTTGTTGCTGTTCTAAAAAAACCTGTTTTGCTGACACCTCGGAAATAATTATGATAAGTAAAAGGATACTGTCTTTGCAAGGGCAGTTTTGGGCTAAATGTAATCTGTATTAAAAAGCTGAAGCAAAACAATAAAGAAAAAAAATGGAGATTCTGCACTGAATTGAGCTTATTTTGGAACTGTTATTACTGCAGTGCCTGAAATATAATCCAACAACCTTCTACTATTCTCAAGGCAGTGCAGCAGTCAGGAGACAACTTAAGAGGACCTTACATGCAGCAAAACAACATAATTATTACTGGGAGGGGAGGAATAAAAAAATAAATTAACTTTGCCAAAATTTCTGCAAACATCTCTAGTAGAAGTTAGCTGTCATGTGGCAGACACGTTCCTGATGCCAGACACAGGATATTCCCATCCTTCATTGGAAGATTCTTCTTATTGAAGAAGGAGAAGGGATGTGAGATGATAGTTATAGTTTATGTGTTTATATGTATCTAAGTCCTAAAACCAAAAGTTCTTCTAGTTCAAAATATCAGAGTGCTATGTATCTGATGATTTGTACTACCTGTGCTTGGAAGTAATGGTAGTATTTTATACAGTAGCATGTTAATGTCTGATTAATTTTAATTTATCATTGACAGTAAATGTGTATATTGGTATGTATACACCTGTCAAAAATAATATGCTTGTGCTATTTCATCAAAAGGACCAAACTTTTATTGGATTAATATAATTTAGGTCAATCATAAGCCATTTCCACAGCATAATTTAGAGAAAAGTGAAACTTGATTGAAATTGTATTGCAAAATTAAGGCTAAGTCTGAACTGACTGAAGGCTGGATAGATACCTTTCAAATCTGTCTTCCTCATGTGGAGAACATAGATAATTCATGTGTAGTTTTCTGATGCAAACACTTTTTCAGCCCTCTACAAAATACCTAAAGTAATTATAATGGAACATGCATAAATCATTTGCCATCTTGCTTTCCCCCTCCCCGCCCCCAATAGGCTACATCTTAGTCCCAAGCCAGTACAAATCCATATTTTACTGTTGATCAATGTAAAGCCAGAATGATTGAAATGTAGAATTTGGACCACTTATGTTTAAGACAACCAAATTAGTATCTTTCAAGTTTTTTACATAGAAAAGTTTTCTGAAGAGCTGAGTGATTGAATTTTCTCTCAAAAAAAAATGCAAACTCAAAATTATCAATGCCCTGGAAACAGGTAAGAGTATGTCTCTGTCAAAAATAGTAATGTTATTTACATGGCTTGCTTATCCTCCTGTCCAAACTGTAGCACCTTGTTTTAGATTGATATTTCCTACTCTAGTTTCTCTTTCAGCAATGTTTACCTAAGTCACTACAAAATGAAGATGTAAGTCAAAACCTCAAAGACCTTAGAAAGTACTGTCCAGTTGGTTAAGAACTGAAGATATTTTCTTTCCTTACAAGTCCAGATGAGTCCTATGCCTACAAGCTGAGCCCTGCTGTTTTTCAACTAATCATTTGCAAAATTGGAGGGGGAAAAGAAAAGAAAAAAAAAAAAAGAAAATAAAAGGCAAGACAGAAAAAAAAAAAAAGGCTTCTGGTAGGTGAGCCACAGCAGGGCAATTAAGATGATACAGCAGAGGTAGACATCTGCTCCTAGACAGATACAGTTCCACTGATGCTATCTATAGTTACAATCCTTCCGAGAGATAAACAATATGCGAGAGCAACGTGCAGAAGGAAATGCCACACTGAGAAAGTGGTGATCGTGTGGCCCCTGTGGTCTGAGAAAGAGAGAGAGGCAGCAAGAGAAAAAGGGAGGGGTGGCATGTGAGGCCTGTACCAGGCACACGCGGGTGACAAAAGTCATCGGACAGATGCACATCAAGATGCAAAGCAGGAAGATGTGTGAGAACTGACACTGGAGGGGAGCAGAATTACAGCAAAGATGAAAGGCAAAACATGACCAAGAAAGAGAGAGATGGAAAACCCCTCTCTAAGCTCTATGCATAAAGTCGCAGTTAATCTATGCTGAAATTTAAGAAAAAAATAAAATGATTAGTGGATGATTTATTCTTTAAGATTTGGAGGCTTGGAGATCTTCTCAGAATTTCAAACACATTTTGGTTCTTCACTAACAAACTTAATCTGAACTGTACTTTCCAAAGTAGATGAGTACTTCTATTATTATTCTATTCTATTATTACTTCTGCTATTTCATATTACTGTCACAGCAGAAATAGTATTCCCTCTTCCCCTTGATCCCAGGTGCAGATAAAGCCCAAATGAGGATGTGGTATCTACTCCAAATAACTTTCAGGCCAAGGATTGAGACTGTTTAATTTAGGCATGACTTGTAGCAACAGTACAATACATAGCAAGTTCCACAACCCCGTCAGATATGGGTTTTCTAAAGGTAGGACATGTTGCCTCCAACCATCACTGGCAACGCTGCAGCTCCTCATGTCCTTTGTGCCTCATTTCCTTGTGAGGAGACTTTGATTGTTCTCCTCTGATGCCAGGGGTTCAAAGTCCCACCAAAACAGGGAGCACCCATCCTCCCTTCAGCTTTCCTGCTGGCAAGAAAGCTTAAACTTCGTCTGACATAAGAAATTCCCCAGATTTAAGAAACTCTCTGGAGAGCTCACAGCAAGAATTCAGGGCCAAGTGATTCGCAGAGATCACTGGCCAGAAGTGAGTATCAGGAATTCCTTGCTGAGGGCTGACCCTCTGGCTTGCATGATGTTCTGTCTTCCGTTTCTGAGATGGACTTGAAGCGTGACTTACAGCAACAACAGCTGAAGAACTGAAACACCAAAGTGTCATCGTATCTTGCGTTGGAATCTCAAACCAATAAGCACAAGTTTTAATAGTATACGCTATAATAATTCTTCAGCTGGGTTACTCCACGGTCTCATTTTGTAAAAACATGTTTCTTTTCTTTTTCAGGGAAGAAGACAGAAATATCAAGATAAAGAGCTTAATGTAAAATCAAAGAGTGGAGTGACTCTCAAGTCCTCATGCAACATTGTCCTTTGGAGATTTTTTTAATTGCTACTCATCAGAGGTGTTTGCCCAGAAAAAAAAAAAAGTCTGAAATTTTCTGTTTATCTGAACAAAGTAGAGCTGGACTTAGTATTTTTAGTGAGCAATTCATTTGAGGACAGAATCTGCTGTCCTGATTCAGTTCATACCCCAGAGAGGGTGACAAATTTAGATACTTCTGTCCGCAAGATGCTCATAAACAGACTGCATTTATCTCCAATGTATTCATTACAGAAAATTGTGCAATAAGGCTACTGTTTAACTTTGCTTTTGTCTTCCTTATTCTACACAGAGTAAGCACGCACATTTGAGTCATGTAGCTGTTGGCTGCTGGTTACTGGTTGGTTGTTTTTTAAAAAATTTTATCCCTTTATTCTGCCTCCTTTTATTTCACATTCACATATGCAAGCTTCAGCATTTCTTCCTGAGACATGAATGTTGGAAAAACTCAATCCTGTGAGTCCTTGAGGAAGTGAAAAAAGCATAAAGTGTAGAGTTCTAGTGCACATGACCCAAGGAAATTAATTTTTAAATATGAATGTGAAATCAAGTAACTACTTTATTAAAATTCACCTAGATCTACATAAAAATATCAAAATACGAACAATACAATCAAGGAATAAAATTCTTCTGCTAATGTGCCTGTTATTAATGTATAATTTCTGCTATTACCATGCAATTCATTCTGCATATCCAGTAAATAGTTCAATTATTTGGAGGCACCAGAAAAGCTCTGATCATTTGAGTTGGTCAAAAAATGCCATAATTTTGGAGAATGTGGTCTTCCCCTTTTGGAATATCTACAACAACCACCTATTCATATAGAATTCCATTTCCTAAGTTAGCATCCCCAATGGTCATAAGAGCTTAATAATTTCTGGACATTGTAGGTGATAATGTAGCTTTGTTATTCCCATCTATTAGTTCTTGGGGAACCTGACAGCTGTGGAATGCATTCTGTGTGCTTAATCCTGCAATATATACTTGATTGATAACTATATTGATTTTATTACTCTGTGCTCCTGCTTTTCTGTGTTTTTGTTTTTTTTTTTTAAAGTGCAGGCTAAGATATCTGGGTTTTGTGGAAAATTTGGAGGTTTAGTATAGCAAAGAAGCACCCTCTCTTCCTCTCTTTTTGTGTTTCCTAAAGAAGAAATAGATCTAATAAAGAAAAATCACATTAATAACTTAAGAACAATATTTAAAAACCTATTTTGGGGTATTTTGCATTATTTGGTTCTAACCCACTGTACTACTTTCAGGCAGCAGATTGTAATTATGACTGTACTTTGCCTTTTCACTGGAGTCTATCCCTTGAAAGTATGTCCCTCCCCCATCCCAGCTTTGGTTTGCAAGTTTTTTATCTTTTCTACCTTGCTAGAGGCATTATTAGGGCAGTTCACCTTTGACCAAATGGGCAGATGAACATCCATCCTCTGGAGACAGTACTAGAGCTGTTTGGTAGATCAGCTCTCAAATGGTACTGAACTGTGACCTCTTCTTCTGTTCAAAGACTAAATACATAAACTTGAGTTTTCATTGGTGCCAAGCCTGGGAACCTGAGTTGCTCCCTAATCCCAGGTCTCGCAGCCAGCAGCACAATGGGCAGCTCACCATGCCAGCCGGCCAGCCTGAAAGAATGTCTTTATTCTCTCTTCCTCAACAAATTACTTATTGTTTGGCCCACAGGCTGCTAGACCTTGTGAACTGTCCAAAACTTTATTGCTCTTCTGTTAAGCTTTCGTCTGCTTTCCAGTTGATTTTGTTTATAAATAAAATTAAGTTCTGTTTTCATTTCTTACTAACATCATTTTAGAAGATGGCTGTTGCTTTTAACCTTTTTTTCACAGTCTATCTGCCTTTTTGAAAGCCTACAGGAACCATGGAAATGGTACAAGCCCTGCAGATTCAGGCTACTCAGAAAGAAGAATCTGTTTAAATGTTGTGCTACAATGCAGTGCTCAATATTGCTATTGCTCAGAGAAAAATGGGGCCAAGTGCTTAAGAGCATTCCTGAGTTTCCAAAGATGCATACCATTTCTCTGCTGTTGGCCTCGTCTTCACTGTGGTTACAGCGTGCCCATTGCATAAAGAATGAGTGTAGCACAGAATACTCATCTTGGGAGCCTACATTTTGGAGTTGTTGAGGAGCAGTTGTCTTCAGAGAAAGTTAAAGCAGACCGCTGAGGTGTGTCAGTTCTTTCCCTCTTGAGCTATTGCTAGAAGCACCTTTTGTCTTCAGCAGAAGTTTCTGGCAACGTGGTTGCAGGACAAGCATTGTGCAAGTCAGAGCTGGGCAAAACACCAGCAAGTCAAGGCTGATACTGCAATATTCAGCCAGATTTACCCTGAGAAAAGAAGGCTCCACAGGTGTGACCCTACCACATGAAGAGGGGAATTGTGCTCTACAAACGTGGACAAAACCAACACAGGACCCAGGACACCCCTATTATTCTCCCTGATCTCAGTAACCCTGTGCTGAGACATGTTCACATGTTCAGTGGGGAGACTTGTCCCTCTTTGGAGATAGGGAACTAAGAGAGGAATATGCTTGTGAATAGCAAGATAGGTTCTGCTCACCTGGAGAGTGCTAGTTAAGATCAATTTAAACTTTTGTGTACTTCTCAACCACTGTTTACACACACAGTTTAGGAAAGATGACAAAAGTACACAGGTCTTTGGAGCCATAGATGAATTAAGAATCACACAAATTTCTTAAAAGTGTATGCATCTGTGTATGCATGTGCATGTGTATGTGTGTTTATATGCATATATATAATTTAATACCCTTTCAAGTATGAGAATGGCAGCACAAGAGTAGAAGAATTGCAAAACTAAAATGTCCACATTAAGCTGATGCATGGTACATACAGATGATATATACACTGCCTTATTGTTCAGTTGCAGCTCAGGAAGCTAAATGCATAATTTAAGATATATGTATAGTCTAAGGGTCAAATGCTGTCAGTTACAAGAGTGTAAATCAATTGCAATTGCACCAAAGTGACTGAACTTGCAGTGCCCTAGATTTACACAAGTGTTGCTGAAAGCAGAATATGAGTCAATATGTGTCATCAATATAGCTGAGTTAGTGGTACTGAGGGAATTTTATGATATGCATGCATCTAAATCCTTCACATATTTTTCAGTTTTTATAATATTACATTTTACATTTCTATTTTTGTCTCTGTTTTTGAAGGAATAAGGGGCCCAAATTCTGATTCTGTAACGGAAACATCTCCCTCCCTCATCTACCGAATTTTCTCTTCCTCAGTTCATAATGACACGACAAACACCTCGCAGCTGCAGAAAGCTTACTTTCCTTACTTAAATTTAAGGCCAGCCTTAATTTACATAAATGCATAATTCTGAACCTCAGGCAGGACGTTGCTAGGCTGACTGGCTGGCTGCACGTAGAAATGCATCCTTGACGTTCACTCGGTTCTGTTAGCAATTGTACAGGCTGCAATGAAGGGTTAGGAAGCAAAGTTTCGTAGACCTGTAGGAGAGCAGGATTCGGATGCAGCAGGGAAGGTTGTGGACCTGGCTGAAGTGAGTGAGTGAGTATGGAGATTTGTCAGCTGAAAGGAAAATCATCTGTGCTAAAAGATCATGGGACAGTTTTCTTAACTGATGCTTCCTGAGTTTGTTATTGAGAGGTTCAAGGAAAAGAAAATAGTTTAGCATCGGATGCTGATTGTAAGATAGAAATCTACAGCACAAAACTAAGAGATATAAAAACTGATAATCTATTGGGAAACTAGCAGAGTATCTGTCAGATATGCCTGGCCTTCAATGACCTTGTTTTGCATGGAGAAAGAATATATGATTTTCTGGGTTGAGATGAGGTTTTTAATTCTGAAAGGAGGTTATGTGTTAAATATATGATAGGAGTCTATTCAATAATAGAAGTCAAGTCCCTTACTTGTGGAGGCAGAATCTGGTATTTTATCACATAAAATAATGCCATTATTTCTTACCATACCTTTAAATTGAATGTATGATTTTTAAATCACTTTTTTATGATATTCTTGAATACCTAGAAATATTAAAAAAGCTCAAAACTAGATTCCTCAATACTCACATAATCAAAAATGGCTGAATGAATTTGGGACACACCTACCAAAAAAGAAAAAAGCCATTTAAGAATACAGTGATCAACTGTGGGGGCTTACTGCTTCAAAAGAAACAGAGCAAATGCGTCTGAAATAAAAAGGGCTGAATAGATCTCAACACCGTAGTGATAATTACAGTTAGATTATAATTTCTAAAAAACAGGAAAAAACCTATAATGAATTATGATTGGTTTCAGAAGACTAAGAGAAATTTAAATATTGTGTGTGGATACATTTATATAGCAATAAGTGCATAAAGAGCTAGGATTTTATTTTTTTTTTAATATAGACACATTCGTATATGTACTCAACGCACACACACAACCTTAGCCAGTTAGAATGCTGTGTAGGTATAGATTTGTCAGGATTGTTTGATCCCAAAAGAATTCGTATAAGAAAAACTTCTCTTTCAGAGAAATGATCTCTCCAGAGACTGATAGTGATGATACAATAGGCTGGAGTTGCTATTATTAAAAAAAAAAAAAAATTACTACTTTTTCTGACTATGTTTCTTTTTTTCCCAGTGGAATTCTGATTCCAGACATTCTACCAGCCTGACATCCACTGGGAAAGTGATGACACCATAAATTATTTAAAAGTTTGAAAACCACAAGAACTACTGTATATAACCAGATTGGATTGACTTTTTAACTCTTTTGATTAATAATACATAATGCTTCAGATATGTGAATTGGTCGAGTGCTAACCTGTTAACAAAAGAACTAGAAGGGATGAATTCTAACATTTCTCATAAGTTATTCTACTTAACACATTGGCCAAACAAAACAAACAAATGGAGTGCTCTGCTCAGTCTTACACCTTCAATGTACTATCAATATTTGATGACTACCTAATGTCTCTATATATCTGGCCATAGATGACGATATTTTGATTACCTGGCTTTCCAATTTCAAACTTCCGTGCTTTCTCCTGCATTCGTCAAAACAAGCAACTAGAAAATAGAAACAGTTTCAATATCTTGGTTTCTTTTTTAACTTACATTTAAAGAGCACTTACTACTCAGAAGTGAAAAAATCTTCAGCAAAATAAAAGGCTAGAATTCCCTTGGTTTATGACATTTTGTTCTCAGCAGCAGGATGGGAGTAGATATGTATGCTGCTTCAGAAAGATTTCATGTTCTACCCTTCCGCTGCTGGCTCTGTTTTAATTATCCCCCGGTTTCACAAGTTTTGGTCTCTTACGTGCTGCTTTGGGTGGAGCTCAGAGAAAACACGCATTGTTCTTTCTTTCCTCTTAAAGTACAGATGAAGATGCCTGCATTTCTAAGCAACAAGAAAAACTCTACTGGAGACAGACCTCTTTGTTTCTGGGTAGCCTGCCATGTGCTCTAGGAGATAGGCTATCCAGGGTGACTTTAGTACAATGTATTAGTTTACAATAACCACTGCTGGATTTTTTCTGTGCAATAGACAGGTACTATCCATCTGGACTGCTTTCTGTTATCCCAGCTGAAACCTCACTCACTTAGATGTAGGAACAATAGGAAACCCATCTTTATCTGTTTCTCTTTAGTCATTCCTGTGCACTTATCCTTTATCCATGTAATTCAATTCTCAACTTCCTTCTGTACCAGGCACTGACTCCCTGCTCAACCTGCAGAGCGCCCAGCCACAGAAACTCTGCTCAATTCTTTTTGCCTCTTGACATGCCTATGGAGCCATCCTTTCTTGGTCCCCTTAATGACAAACATGTGTGGCTGCCCTTGTCCCAGTTTTACATCTTTTAAAGCTTCTGTACTAGCAGTCTAACTTCCATCTATCCTCTGTCCAGGGCCAATAAATGATGCCTCACCAAATGCTTTTAAAATTCTAAGATAGATGTGAGATTAATCTACGCATAAAGGAAGAAATATTTCAATCTGAAGTCACGCCTACTTTTTTGTTAGTCTTTCTTCCTCAATTTGAGCATTTATTTTGGTGTAAATTTATATTGAGGCCATTAGCAGAATTCAAATGATTTTGTTACAATATGAGCAAAATCAGAATCACATTCCTGCTCTGCAAATGAAATGAGGTTCAATTTCTTACTGGAATACAAACTTTGGAAAATTATAGTGGCCCACACATTACAGTCAGATTGGTTCTCACTTATGACACCAATAACAAATGTAATTTTTTATTAACATTTATTAGATGTTAATTAGTCCCATCACCTGACTTTCATACACACAATTACTATGTGGAATCTGTTGTCAGATTCTGTTCCCCTTTCTGACTCTAAGTATCACTCAATTTGTTCATTCCTCCCCAAAAATATAATGGAAGTATATTCATATTCTATTAAAAATAATAAGAATCTCACCTATAGCTAATTTATATCGACACCTTTTTTTCCAAATATACCTGCCATATCAGTAGCAGTGTAGGCACATTACTTTGTTAGCTGTTATGGTTGTACACACCATTTGCAAGGTCCATTCCTGTTCTAAAATAAAATTCTAGCTACAGTGTTATTTTTGCACATTTTCTTACTGCATTTCAAGGTCTAACCAGGGGACAGAGACCAGCATCTGACTTTACCAGAATAGCAAGCATCTTTCCCATAGTATCTTTCAACTGTCATTAAAAAAAAAGAAATCAGCATTTGTTTTCTTTTCCATCTGGGATTATGTGACAAAATGATCTCCTGCATCTAATCAATTATTTTTCTTCTATATCTTTTGCATTTTCCTGCAGAACTATTTGCAAGTGTAACAAAAAGATCCTTTAGAGATAATCTGGTGATTATTACAAATTCAACCTCTGATGCTGCAGGCATTAAAAGATGAAAATTGCTTAAAGTCCACTGTTGTACAACAAATCTGTACCTCTGGACTCCTGTCCTGAGGTGAAAATGCAAACCAGAGAGATATTTAGAATCATTTTGACAGTTCATAAAATTAAGCAGGGATTAGGGATTCTCTCAGAAATAAATAAATAAAAAATATAATGCCACAGGGCCCAAACAATCACATCTCCTTGCAACAGGTATTATTGCAACCCACTTTGGGGAAGAAAAAGAAGTCGTATGATTAATCCTGGCTTGTTTTCAGCACTGATGATGCTGATTTAAAAATCTGAGTGCGTGAGTTCAACATGTTAATAGATATATATACACATACATACACATACATAATTAATGTATAAACTACCCATTCAGTTTAAGTTTTTACAGTTATAGATTGCTATAGAAATGTTGTACTTTTTGTGTGTTCTATTTTGTTCTCAATTTTATGGTTAGCCCTGATAATACAAAACCCTTGAACATATGCTTAACTTTACATAATGAGAATGTCTTGCTGATTTTAGGATAACTCTTAATCTACATGAATTTAAGCAAAAGTCTAAGAGTCTACTGGGAACCTAATCTATGGTACCAGTCATTTGAAATACACATTTAATAAGAAAAGAATTGAAACAACTGCAGTAGATATAGATGACTTTGAACCCTGCTGCGTTTGCAGCAGGTAAGCAGCAAACATCTAAAATGAATTCATAGCAAAAAAAGTGTGCAGCTGACCACAGAATTACATTTGGGGTGAGCATGGAGTTTTACACTCATCCTCCCAAAATTCCCCACCCACCTCAGAGGCTTTTCAGTACAGTTTAGAATGTTTCCTTTCCTTTCCAAAACCAAAAGACAACATTGCAATACTAAGCAACAGCTCTAGTCCACTTACAGGAATGCATATCCTTTACTTTACTTTCTGGATGAACAAACTTTAAAATACTGAATTTACACAGTGTATAAAATCACAGTTTCCATCTATTAGATTAGTACAATGTTTCAATGTCTTGGGAAAATGTTCAAGTTAATGTAGAGGTATTTCTAACAAACTGAAAAATCCAAAATAGAACCAGCTGAATTTGATGAAAACCTTTTTTTAAATTAAAAAAAAAAATTAAAAGCCTAGAGATATTTTTCAACTTTTACCCTACGCTCAGTTATTTGTCACTTAATTTAAGCACTGAATTTTAACCATTTTTCTTAATGATGTAAATACTGCTTTGTAATAGATGTTAACAAATTTCCAGATTAAAAAAAAAAACAAAACAAAACAGGAATTACTCTTTAGGTAGTACAGTTTAGACATTTCAATTGTAATTAAATTCCATCTTTAAAAATTTCTTATGAAAATTATTTTCCATTCCACTCTAGTCTAGAATGCTGACTTGAGCTAGAATAATACATCAAACAAATGTTGATTTAAATATTTAAACAAATTCACTTACTTTGGATTTACAACCCCTTTGGGCTCTACTTTCCATGAATACTCTGATAAATAAACCTACTGTAAGGATGATCTGCTGGGAGGACAAATTATAAACAAAAATTGAAGAATACATGTGGGATATGAATTTTTGAATTCTAATCATCAATTGTTGCCCTAGCAATTAAAGCTGACTGGAGGACAATAATTCCATACTACATTAATTTTCAAGACTTTGTGTCTTCATGTCTAGTTTTGTTTGTTTTGCTTTTGTGTCTTTTTCTGGAGAAAACACGAACTCTTTAGGTTGTTTTGGTGAAAATGCTCACATACGTGAGTGTACGTCTGTGTACCACAGACAAGGATACGAAAAGACCAAGGCTGAAGTCCCTTCTCAGCCTGAATCACATTTTACTTATTTTCATCACTGATTTTTATCTACAATTACTCAGAGTTAGCTGGAGGAGGAACCTGATCCTGGGCTTTCTACATTCAAGGCCACTGTTAAACCACAGGGTTGTCAGTAAAACCAAAAAGGCTATTTCACTCCTTCTCATTATCCAAAAAATTTCCATTCACACAAATTATGAACGTGGCTTTTAGAGTTCAGAGAGCTTAGCAAAATGGCTCCTGTCCAGCACATGAGCATTAAATAACCACAGCTCCCAAGGTGAGGCTGGGTTTGTGTCCCCTCACAGTTTTGCAGAGGAAAGCCCTGAAGCAGTGTTTGTTCCCTACCAGCTGCTGCTGTCGTTGCCTGCACAGCTGTGCTATGGGGCACCGATGTGCCTGAACAGTCGTATGGCCTCCCAGTCACACCAGGACACACCAGCCATGAGGTTACTAAAACAATCAAGGGCCAAAGATGGCTTCTTATATTGGAATATTTCTTCTTTACACTAGAAGAAAGAGATTGAGAGCAGATAAAGGAGCTAAACACTACAGAGAAAGTGAGACTGGTTCAAGCTCCACATTGCTGTGGGCCACTTCCCTTCCCTGTAGGAGTCAGGGCTTGCATACAGCAATCTCAGGGTGAATCTAGAGGCTGACAAGATTCAAGGACGGATAAAGCAAGAGAAGTTTCATCTGTTCTCCCCACAATTTCCTCTGTCTGGGCTGGATTCCCAGAACAAAGAACCTCTTCACTCACAATGACATAATACCGTGATGCAAATAGTACTGCTGTCTGCCACTAGCCATTGACAGTCCCTGCACAGTCCCATCCAAGTTGTGATCATCCCATTCAGTTTTAAGCCAACCAATACAAATTCAACTTTGTCAACCAATTTGTATATCTCTGACCCTAACATTTTACAAAACCCCATAACTGCAATATTTGCAACAGGCTTTTACAAAGGAATTAACAGGGTGTAGATTTGTGCATGGGTCTGTGTACGAATTTTTTTGCTGTCCTTACTTTTAAGGAGAGACTTAAGCATGGTCTCCTCCTTTTGGATTTTATCACTGTTTTGACAAGTAGCCACAATGCCTTCAGTAAGCAGACCCACACTTTCGACAATACAACTGGTACATGCCTAAGTAATTTTAGCCAGAAATTGCATCAATAGCAAGCTCTTCTTTTTATAGACAGCTGAAAAGTGAGCTTTGATTTATTTTTATTTTTGTCCTCAGGATAATGGTTTTCCTACTTACTTATGTCAATGGTCAATAGCATAACAAATCCTTCATCATGAGAATGTGTGTATCACTTTTCAGTAAACCCTGGCCTTTTGAGGTGAAATGATACGCTGCCGCTTATTTTCAAATTGACATCTCTCCTGGTTGCCAAGGCAAGTTAATTTGCAAATCAGCATTTTGCATTAAGCTTTTAAGCCAATCCAGCCAGGCAATGGTTTCCATTGCTGTGTAATTAGTGTCTAAAGCACTTAAAATTAGATTATTTTAAAAAAAAATCCAGAAAGATCAGTGATTTTTCTCTGTACGTGACCAGAGACTATTTTGCTGACTGAATAGAAGATCTGGATTTAGAAAATTACAACCAGTCTCCAATCTGATGGGAAAGGAATAAAGGATGTGTGCACAATGACATTGGCAGATTTAAAGTGAGAAATGTTAGTTTCACTGTTCTTCAGAAAAATGAAATACACAGATACCCCCATAATTAACTCACAAACTGCAGGACTTAGATACCACAGAACAGTACCAAGTGACAGTTAGAGGAGGAGAAAGTAGTCACTGCAATTGGATTTGCATTCAGTTAAGAGTTTTTTTGAGCACATAATTGAACCTGAAATTGGCCTAAATTTCAGATTTTGACTATAACACTGTCAAAGACTTGCAAACTTTCTTGTAATTATTGTGGTTTGTGATGAAGGCAGAGTCAGAAAAGAGATTTGTTTTGAGGGAAGTGTTCATTTTTGGAGACATCTCCCAACTGCAAGTTCTTCATCCATCTTGAGAAAAAGTCTGTCGTTTGGACCTTTGGCTTTAAACCAATTAGGTACTGATAAGAAAAAGGTGGATATGGAAAAAGACAATAGGAGATACTCTAAAAGATAGTTTGTTTCAAAGAGAGGTAGGCAGCTGGAGAGAAAAAAGAAGTACTACAAAGTTTGTAATAGACTGTGTAATAGATTTATTTTATTTTCTTTAAATTGGCTTTTTTGAACTTTATTTAAACTTTTCCATCCCTCCATGTCTGTTTGTGGTTTTTTTCTTATGTTGGCACCAAAAAGGCTTTATATTTGACTTCCCTTACCACTAAATGTCTATTAAAGATATATTACAAAGATTACAGGTTGATCACTAAAGTGATAGGACTCATGCAAGGATCAAAAGCCATCCAGTATCTCAGCTTTTTGTGAGTCTAATGGTCTTTCTAGTTGCCTTTACTAACATACTGACTTGCATAATGAAAAGCCTTGGATGAATGCAGGCTGTGCAGAGTTTATGCAGCAGAATTCAGGGGGAAATTTCCCCTTCTATTATTTTATTTGCACTTGACATATTTCCATGAGGTAAGCAAGGGGGAGAACTAGCATCACAAGTGTTAGAGCAAGCATCTATCCACTTAGTCCCCAGCAGACATCTCGTAGGATTACACTGAGGTAGCAGTGTGGGCACAAGCAGTTACTGTAGAGCAGCCGAAACACTGCACATTCATAGACTAACATACTTCTTGACAAGTAGTTCATTTGCCTGTAGGTTTGATCTCTGCCCATCCTCTCTTTGCAGTCTCATAAAATCTTTTGTGTGAGAGTTTTTTTTTTACATGTAGAACTCTTGGTCAAACTTAAATCCTCAACACAAGCGAGAGGTACACCATCACTATGAGGGACTTGGAAAATCTACAGGAAGGCCAATTAACATAAATAGTGTAAGAAGAGGTAGAAGTGGAAGCAAATTGGGGCCAGGCTGATTTTTCATGTGGACAATTTCCCTGTGACAAATATAATGTTAGCTGGCAAAAGGCAAGTTTTGACACTGTTATTAGTCCATGGATGCTCAGTGTGTAAATCATATTGATGCACATGGTTGACATGTCAGGGGTATGTGGAAAATAAACTGCTCAATCTCTCTGGACCTAACAGCTTACAGACCTCAATGATATACTGTAAAGTTTGTGCCGTTGACTTCAAAAGCAGTAAATCAAAGTGTCACGAGAAGGTGTAGACAAAATTAAGCAACCAAGATTAAACAGAGAACAAAAGCCGTTCTGCACAGATAATTTCATATTCAGACCTTCTAATATTTACCTTATTTGGCTTTTATGAAATTGCTTCAATTCTGTATGGGCAATAAGTTTATAAAGCAATTAACAGTACAGTCCAAAAGGTCTCTAGTAATGGTGTGTAGTTCCAAAAACTAAGCTTCTTTAGGAAGTATTGGCTTTGATACCATTAAGGAAATCTTTTATTTTGTCGGAAGAATGCAAGGAATTGCTGAATAACATTTGGTGCATGTTAATTCTTATATTTCATAAATAATATCTGAAAAGGCCAAAAATAAACTGTGTTTATAGGTCATATCTCTTTCAAATGCTGTCAGGCTAGAATTCCTTTTATTTACACACAAGGAATGGTGTCTCTACCTGTCCTGCACCTCAACAACTCCTGTGATTGGTGTTACTGTATATACGACCTAAAGGTATGAGTGTGAAACTTAAGTCGGGGAAAGCCTAAATCCAGATTTGGGTGGTGTGGCTTGATCTTGTTTATTTTCATTATTAAAAAGGAATATAGGAATATCTGAGAGAAGAATGAATTTGAGTTTGGACTTAGATTTTATGGATTAATAATATATGTATCCACTTTGCTCTAGAGAAACAGACAAGGCTTATTTGGAATTTGTAATACTGCTTAAACATTCCTCAAATGAGGAGTCCACCTTTACCTCACACAGATAACACTTTTATCTTCATGGAAAGAATAATCCGAGGAGATGTTTCTTCACCACTAGTCTGTCAAAAGTTGCCCTGGCAACTACAACTTTTACATGGAAATGAGAAACAATGAGACTCAAATACCGCAATGAAGTTCAACAGAGACAAAGCCCTCACGTTGTCTGGCATGTTGTTCCAGTGAAGATATTAGCTGTCACTAGCGACTCCATATGTTCAACATACCCAGAGATGAGCATAAGAGCCAAGACCAGAACACAAGAAATCTACTGCAGTAACAGTAACTGCATATCAATCTACTCAAGCTGTTCTTTGAAAAGCAGAAAGTGGAATCAAACTGCACAATCAAGTGCACCACCTCACACCAGCACGTGCAGACCTGACATGGGTAGATCTCAGAGTTTCCACCTGTTTGTAGCAGTAAAGCCCTATTTCTTCTGTTATGCCTCTTCAGGTGATGGTATGCAAAGAACAGTTCAGAGAAATGGCAAGGACAAATTCTGCTCATCAGAGATAATGAAAGGAGAATAGGATATAAAATGGTTGCTTCTAGCCGCAGTACAGCTGTGTTAGTCCCCAAACTGTTGCCATTGCTTCTGTTCCACCACAATTTTACCCTGCAAGAAGAGTAGTTGATCAAGTGAAAACATATCATGAGAAGAACAGTTGCAAGGAGCTTTTAATGTTATCTATCTGTCTACTTGCTAGCATTTGACAATGAAAGGTACCAGACTCAATTATCCTGGAGTTCCTAACGAGGAATAATAAAACAAACAAAAAACCCCAGTAGAAAGTACCTCACACTTCCCAAAACCATCTGAAGTCAAAGAACTTGAAAATGACACTTCACTGTCTCAATGTTCACAGCGAGCTTTCCTGCTCACAAAGAGTCTAGGAGGTTAGTAAAAAACCACTGATATTAATGAGTGACTGAGGTCCAGCAGAATCATACAGGTAGTTCCATACTGTTTTTCTTCCTGCTCAACAAGAAATGCCAATCACAAGCTGTCTACCCCACTAAAGCTTCAGAGAAGAGGTCTCTGTGGGTCTAATTCTCCTTTATATTTGATTTTTTTCTTTATAGTAAAGGAGAATTATTGCCATTTGACCACTTGCTCCAAACAACAGGTCAAGTTAGTTGAGATAAGAAGTTGAGAGCTGCCCCTCCATAGCAAGTGAATGAGATTCTGCAAACAACATCATCACCTCAAACAGGCAGAACTAGTAGACTGCGAAGGTGATTATTGCGTTGCTAGGCTAGATGCTGAAACCCTGAATCCGAAACTGCCTGGCTTTTCTCAAGCCTCCCTAAGCTTTACAGATATGATATGATACGTTCTGACAAAATAGCGTGAGGAAAGACTAAAAAATTTCTTAAGAATGGGAAAGTGTTCATTGTGGGTCAAGGATGTGGTGTCCCGTTGTAATACCACACCTAGTTCGTATAGGAAGAAAGGATAATTGTCAATCACAATTAGCTAGACAATGTTTACGTCTTAAATGCTGGACATCTTTCTCTTTCTTGCCTCATTGTGTGCCTATGCTTTTCAGCGTGCCCTATTCCCATTCACCGTATCATCCTCTCCCAAGTTATTCTGTGTGTGCTTTTATCATTGTTCCCAATTTCCCATGCTCTGCTAGCTTGGGTTTGAGTGGCAGCAAGGAATCTGTAAGCAGGTGTTGTGGAAGTGAAGCGTGCCATTAGGCCAGTACATTAGGTAAAGTAACGGTCCCCTGGGAACTCTAATGCTTACAACTGCATCATCCCCAACTGTTCCTGCGAGAAGAGGAAGAGGTCGGTCCTGACCTGTTTTGACCAGATGTTTTGGAAATGCACCCATTTTTAGCATATATAATACCTGTTAATTTATCAAAAGTTTAATAGATATTAACAAAGCAGAGCTGATATTTACAACCTAGTAATAAAATGCAAGACAAGAAATTAGGGATATAGAAAAGGTTACACTTGAATGCATAGGACTATATTTGACAATAGTCTAAGAAAATTTTAAAGATACTCTTCCGTAGAACAGATACAACATGACTGGCTTAGACACGAACACAGAAAAAAACCTCTATGCCAAAAATGTTCAGGAATCTGTAGAGACTAGTCACCAGAAAAAGAGGAAGACACCTAATGTAAAAACCCATGCTGTGATGAAAGCAACTGAGTTACAGATATTGAAGCTCATTTGGAAACCTTAAACCTTCTGCTTTGAGCTCTGGAAGGAGGGAATCCGTATTCCATAAACAAGAGGAAACTGTGTTCATGTTCTTTTATTAATGTCCTTTCAAATTGCTGAAATGAGGTTTCTAAAGCAAGAAACATTTATAATAACCAAATATTCTGCTTTCCTTTCACCTGTTTCCCCTACTTTATGGGCCACTAATTTTCTTAAACTTTTTTTTTAAGTAACTACAACATCCCAGCATAGATATATGAAAACAGTCATTCCCATTATCATTTTAAAGTGTAGGGATTTCATTTCTGTTTCCCCTGTCCCAAAGGGCTAAGCTTACTTTTTTTTCCTGTGAGGATCAGTGGAAGTATAGTGAACTTGCACTCCAGGAAACAAGAAAAGAATGGGGTGTTGGGGGGTTTGCAGGCTAGAATTTCTGGATTTCTCAAGCACTTGTTCATGCATTTTCCTTCACAATTATTAACAATAGTTTGCTGATCACCAAGAAGCAAATCATCAGAATGCTGTGCTTAAAATCCAAATGTCTTTTTCTTAATTTAACGGTCTTGTTGAGCAAGAACACTTTGTACACACAATGCAAACACTTCAGTAATAAAGATGGTTATTAAAAACAGTCATAAGGTAAAGGTGTAATTTAACAATAAACTTTGTTCAGCAGTATGGTTTCACATTTTTCTCTTTCTGACCAAACTAGAAATACTGTACTGTTTTTCATTCCATTTTTTTAGCTCTGTTATTTGAAAGAAACATTTCTTCTCCAGCATAGCTTTTGAGGTGTACAGCGCCTATCTGTGCATACAAGGCATCCCATATGGTTGAAGTAGGCTGGAGGGGTTGCTCCTAACCATATTTGAAAAAGCAGATGTTACTAGTCTTGTAAATATTACCCCCAAATGATGTCACTTGTGACTGACAGTGGTTGGGCTCATCAATCCTTTCCAATGTCCTTTTGCATGTCATGTGTAAGGGAAAGTAAATTTTGCTCAGGAAGTTTGCCTCTAAAAGGGCAGATCACTTTATATCACTGTTGAATTGCTGAGCAGAATGTCAGTTCCTGCAGACGGATGTATGTATATATTACAGGCAAGAAGGAAAAGAAGTTTACCTGATAATAGGACATTCAGGGAAACTTTCAGGACATCCATTTCAGAGTCAGCCTCATTGTGACAAGCTGAGGTTTTTAGCTGAAAGTGCCTGTCTGTGCCATGCAACACACAAAGGTACAAAAGGTTCTTTACAGGTTTGCACATGAATGTAGTAGGTGCTTCTGTGTACAAAGCCAATGTCAGTTCCACAGTTGCTTTTCAGTCAATGGCACAGTACTGAGTAAACAAAAATGAAGAGTAGGACTCAACATTTTGACCATAAATGGCACAGAAATCAGCTATCTGCTAGCAGCAATCCTGAAATAAATTTGACAGTAATGTATAAGCACGGTTTAATTTTAATGGCAATAACCTAGTGATTTTTTCGTTATCCTTCTAAATCCCTCTCATTCCAAACCCCAGAGAGCAGCCAACAGTTCAGATGTGAGTTGGTACCTTTCCTGGGTTTCTAGAAAGTTACACACACAAAAAATGGGCTAATATTTCCATCAAGAACCAGTCAATGTGCCAGTGGTTTTCAGAAATGATGCATCTCAAGTTCCCTCCCTTCTGCCAATGACAGTATGCTTCTTCATTTTACTGTAGCGTGAATTTCTTTCCCAAATTCTCTATGTTCCATTGCCAGGCTCACTGTAGGTCTTTCTCATCCAATTTCTACTATTGCCACGCTAATATTCTTCCTTACAGATACTGTACTCTGCCAACTCTGCCTCATTCTATACAAACTTCAGTCAGATATTCACATTAATATTCTGCAGAAATGATTCTCAGGCATTAATTATCTATTGGTTGAAAAAGAATTTTTTAATCAGTTTTAAACACGTGGCCATTAAATAGTTATATTACCATTTTGGGGAGAGTAAGTAAGAGCACTTACCTTAACACTACTGCATAAATCTCTATATACCAGTCTGAGTTTTCCTTTTTATTTCATGATATTTTTAACTTCTTTATGGAAGATGGTTTTGGTTACCTGTTTGGTTACAAAGACTGTATGAAGTTCCAGTCCTCTGAACAAAGGAAGATGGAAAAAGCTTATTTGTTCCTAACTCTAGAGTCCTTTTTAGCTAAAATGTGATCTAAAAATCTCTATTTCAGCAACTTTTTCATGCCCATGCAGTCAGTACTTGTCTCTTAGTTTTTCTTTACACACATCTCTTAAAGTCAAACACAAACTCTTACAAAGCATGATGAGCTAAGACACTTCACCTTCTTGTACCTTTTAATTGTGTAAACCAGATATCTGTGATTTGTTTGGAGGTAGCTGTCTGGTTCTACAGTTGAGGATCAACTACTTTCATATATAGATGTGTATATATCAAATAAAGAGTAGCTGTTACACCTATCATTTTCAACAAGGTCTAATCTAATTTGTAATACTGTAGTGCAATTCTCTGCTCCATGCTTACCTCGTAAATTTACATTTTTGACTTTCGTAACACATATGAAACATATTTACAATTCACTTAATCTCTGCTTGTTGCCAACATGGACTTCAACCATTCCAAGCAGAAAACAAATAGAAGTTGGGGAAAACTTGAGTGATTGGCAACAGGCACACATGGTTAAATGTCAGCATTTTGGTATATCTTTTAATGGTCAGACACTTCAGTGTATTGCCATCCAACAAACCTATGAGACATATTATCAAGGAATATATGCCAGCTCTTTTCCAGCAAACTGCTTGATGCCTGATGCCAAGTACTGGTGGGTGTGTACCTTTTTATGCTGTCGCTGCATTCAGCCTCCAGGGTGTTGCATGAAAGGATCACTGGATGTTAATGAATAACAAAATGTGTCATTTCCCTTTAGAATTTGTCTATCTATCACATACAGTGAAAAAGACGTGTTTGTTTTCTTCTGTCGGTATTTACATGTGTGTCAAAATACGTACTGTTAAACCTGGCCACATGCTTAGACAGTATGTTGTCTTGTTAGTCTTTTTTTCATTATTACTACTGCACATGATCATACATCCTGTTTCATATAAAAAGTAAGAACCACAGCAAAATAAATTAGAGCACAAAGGTCTGTTTCTTCCTGCTTGGAGTTGTACCTTGTATTTAAAATTGCACTTTCCATAGAGAATGGATTTGCAAGAAAAGCACTTAATCCATTTTAGGTATGTTGCCACTCATATGTCACCAAAAAATGATAGCAAATAAAATATGTGAGAACCACCATTAGAACTAAAAACCACAGCTGAATAAACAGTTTGGAAAAAAATTGTGAGTACCTTTTAAAATAGCTATTAATATTTGTCATGTTCATATTCCTTTAACGGCATACCCACCACTGCCAGTTTATTTGTTGAAATAAATAGTTCAGACACGTAGATGAACTTCAAGTAGTTATAGGAGAAAACACGTTCATTTTGGGCACAGAATGATGCAACCCATGAAGGTCAGTCAACCAATCCACAAGCCAGTATCAGGCCATTGAAGTCTGACTGCACAAAACCACTGTGGGGCATTTCCTGGGCAGGTAAGAAATGAACGCAAAAATTTTTGAAAATAAGAGTTGGAAGAAGTTGTTTATTATAAATTCTTCTTTCATCTCTTCTCAGATCCTTCCTGACTTGCAGATTTTATGCTTTAAGCATTTGTCCATAGGTTTCTCTCAAATAGACCAAGTTCAAAGCATCAGGGTACGATAAAGCACTCTAAATAGGTATCCCAGTGCCACTTCTAATACTGTTTTGCAGCTGCACAAGAAAATCTGTATAACCCCTATATATGGGAAGAATAGCTGCAGGTATTAACTTGCACTACATATAATAAATTCTATTAAACAATCTAGAAATTAGAAAATAGTATTTGTAATTTTCTTTGCAAATTCTAAAGGCTATATGTGATACTAATATTTTCACAGATAATGTGTGCTGTTTCACAGAGAAAGAGATGTGGGTTTGTGTGTGTGTACAGTTTTAAGGAAAACTCAGTTCACTGTGGGTCTTTAATTGTGTTTTTCAGCAAACTGATTTAAAGTTCCCTGGGGCACACATACTGTAGGATTGTGACATATCACACCAGGTTAAGTCAAACTCAAAATGTTATGTGATATGACAGCATGTAAAACACATGATTAACGCATCCACTGGGAAACTTGGCTTTATGAAAAATGGTGCAACAAGGAAACTCGGGGCACTCTCTGGTAAATTCTACTTTTAAAAAATAAAAAAAGACTCAAGAGTACTGTGTTAGCTTCTGTTTGATATCCACAGCCTTCTCCTTTGGATAAAATGTCACTGTCAAGGATCAACAAATATTTTTGTGGTCAATGCAAATAGCAAAAAGTGTATTTCTCTTGGAAAAGAATTGATTTGTTGACAATTCAAAATATCATGACCGAGATGAAGAACCTACTAGAGATCCATAAACATAGAATTGCACTCAGTAGTTCCTCAAATTGTGGATCCATACTATATCCTTTCTACCAAGGGATGCAAAGGTATCGTTTGCCAATACAGGGAGAACAGGTCTCTTTTTTTCCCTGTGTAAGAGTAAGCATATCATGTGCCTATATTTGCTGGACAGAGAGCATCCAGTATCACAGAGGTGTCATGAAAGAAGGCGATGAGATACACCAACTAGACTTCAGATCCAATTTACTCCCTCCTGCAGCACTGCTGAAGTAGCTGCTAAAATTGCTCGTTTCTGTGAAATGTTGACCCCAGTTTGATGCTGGGCAGCACAACCATTGTTCACTCTTCAGGTTTTATGGTCCTGGTCTGATGCACTTATTAAGAAACTATAGATTTTATTAATTTTTTTTTAGATATTTTTATAACACCATATTGTGATGACATTTGGGAATTTTAAAAATTGACTTTTTATTAGAGTCTTTCATTCTTTTCCCTACTCTCCCCACGAGCTTTGAACTGAGTGGTTAATTTCAACTAAATTCGGTAAAGATATAGAGTTTCAAAAATACTGAGTTTCTCCAAGTCTTGTCAAAATAGACAGCTGGCAGAGGACAGAGATCCTCTTTGTGTCCTTTCTCAGAGAAAAGCTTAAATGCCTCTCAACTCTTATTAGACAGAAGAGACTCTGCACTGCCACTCACCTTCAGGACTCATCTGGACTGGAAAGCAAACCCCAAATTCTTGAAACTGCTGGCTTTTTATTGCAAAGAGTCTGACAAAATTCTAGCTGCCTAGTTTGCTATGTGACAACTTCTTGAAGTGTAATAGAAAATGGAAATATAAGAAGTCTGGAACACACAAAAGAATCATAAGTGTGAGATCCTGTGTACCATCAGTAAGTGGCAGAGCACAACCAAGCCATGAGCGAGTACGGAGAAGTCATCTCCAAAAAAGAGGATCAGACAATCAAAGTAATCTCGCTTAGTTTCATCAACACTATTTTCAGCGTGTGCTGACAGACTAGAATAGCCCCCAAACTCTGCTAGCTGCTGAGGAAGAGAGACATATATCCTTACAACAGAACAAGGGTTCAGCTTGTGCTACAGCTCTGATTCTTTGATTGTCCTCTGAACTCTGGCCCTGAAGGTGATACAGGGAAAAGTTTCTCAAGCTACTAGCCTACCTGAGCACATCTGCCACAGACATTACAGGCACAGTTTGAGCCCTGAGAGAGAGATCTGCGTTTACTGGAAACGTGGCTGGATGGAGCTTGACACTGAGGGCCTCTGTGTGAGTCGCTTGCTTATGACGTGTTCCAGGGTTAGGAAAGTCAAGTAGAGTTCTTGGACAGATTACAGCACCATTATCCATTCCGATACATCCAACATTTTCAGTAAAGCCTTCCAATACCCAAGTGTTATATTAAGGCAGAAGATGCAACTGTATTAACCCACAGAGGAAAAAAAAGAAATATGTTATATGTATCTAGTACCCAATCTGATATACCTTAACAATAATCTATTTATCAAATTCTATACTTGTTGAATTCAGGATTTATTAAAATTTAAAATACTGGCATTCACAGTTCCCACTGTCTTCTCCTGTTTGGGCCAAATTTCAGAATCTGAAATGCTAGGACATTTCTAAGGGTGTATTTTGAATATGGCATTATTCAGTAATCCAGAGAATTCTCACTAATTTACAAAAATAGATTGTATTGACTATATTAAGCGTAATCCAAGAATGATGAATGAATATCTTTTCAGTGGGATTATTAGGGATGAAGAGCCACAAGAGGCACTGTTTTTGCAGGCTTCCCACAGTTCTGCTAAAGCTTTTACATTCTGAACTGAAGCATCCAACTATTTTGGACTGAAAGTGTAAATCATGCTGGATTATGTAATGTTTAACATATTTGGAAGTCAATAAAGATACATTTCCCTCTCTCTCTTCTCCTAGGAAAAGTAAAACATATGTCCTGTTCTCATCCTTCCACAAGAACAACAGGAATGGTTTGGGAAGAATAAAGTCTTTTGAATGCTCAAGCTGTTGATTGGGATGTGTAAAATTTACAGGTTTCCATGTCTAAAGTGGAGCTTGCCAAATTTCAGATTTTCCTTTTTTCAAACAAATCATTTCATTTCTCAAATATTTCTCAAATCCTAGAACAAAACATTTCAGTTCTGTTTTTTCTTTTTTTTTTTTTTTAGAATTCAACCTTTCTTCTGAAATCTTAATCAATATCCCTTCTCTTTTTTTCCCCTTTTTAAATATTTTTTTGTTACTGGAACTGAAGTTAAGACAGTTTGGAAAGTGTTCTATTTCAGAGAAGCCTGCACTCATGATTGTAAAGAAATATTCCAGGTAAATTAGTGACGACTCCAACAAACCATGGCAGACTCCCATAAAGCGTACAGAAGAACTTTGTATGGATGGTATGCTTGAAGTGATGTTACAAGCAGTTATTGACATATATACACACAGAATAATAAACATACTGTATTAATCCACTTCAAGCGAATAAAGACATTCCTGAGGTCTGGACAGTTTTCTCCAGAGTGTTACAGAAAGGTAGGGTGCCTCGTACTCATAAGAACTCTCTGCCTGAAAAAGCACATTTAGTGCTGGGCCCGTGCACAAAGTTTTTACCACGCACAGCCGAATAGCCTTTTCATTCTGCAGGCTCAAGGTAAACGTTTCCAATGTTTTTGTCAGAGGCAGCGGTACTGAAGAGATCAAATCTCTGTAAGAAAAAACCCAGCCAGAAGGAGGATTTGTGATGGCCGCCGAGCCTTGCTCGCCTGCTGCCCAGCAAAGCAGCAGGGACAGCAGCTCCTGCTCCCGCCCGGGCTGGCGGCAGACTCAGGTTCCTCGCCCTGAGCCAGAGAAGCAGGGTGCACTGCAGAGGTCACACATGCTGTCTTTGGGAAGAGAAGGGGGAGGATGGGAGCTCCAGTCTGCGTGGGGCTTGTGTATATGTGCTTCCGTGTGTGTCTGTCCTTTTAGTGGCCTGTTAGGCAGGAGCCTCAGATAATTTTAGGAGACAGAAGCTTACTGCTTCGCTGCTACACCCTTATGGCAAAGGTCTACAAAATTTAATAGGGTTGAAACCACTTGGATTGTACTGAAATATAATATAGTTTCACAGAAAAGACTTTAAAAAATACTCCAACTTCTATAGAGTTTAATAGCGATAGTTGTCTTTTTATTTCAAAACAAACATATGTGTTTTTAACAGAAGGTTTTACATCTGCTGTATATTCCTTTGGGTTGGCTTAAAAATGCTATATACAAGTTATCATTCTCTGCCCAGTTATATCGGATTTTTCTGTGAGAGGTAGTTCAAGTGATTGAGTAGTAATAGAAATGGACATCCCATTAAAGAATAAGCAACCATGCAGTTGTGCTGTAAAACCAAAGCAGTGCTCTTGCTGGCCTGATCCTTTGTTAAAACAAAATGGTGCAAAAGAAATACTGGCCAGATCTTACCCAGCGTACTCTGAGCACACCTATTCTTTCTTAACTTTGTGTTTTTGCTAGTTCCATAAAATGTGGTTGGTGCTGAACAAACACATAGACAGAGAAGAGGAATCGAAGCCCCCAAAAACTTGCTATCTGAAAGCATAGTTCACCAAAACATAAGTGATACATTACGTGAAAACATCAATAAGAAATGTCTTTTCATTTATTTGCATATTTAAGTAGATTCTTGTGGAAGTGGTAAGAGTCACATTTACTTCTGCCACAGACAAGTTTCTGCTGCATCACTGCTTTCTCAGCTGGTCTGCTAAGAGATTCGTCATGAACGTGAAAGGAAAAAAAGGCTCACTACAGGATTTCAGTAAGTTATTATGTTATAGGGGCTTACTTTTGCCCATTAATCCCAGCACTCTTTCAAATAAAGACTTAAAATTATGCCAAGTTACTATGCAAATTGTGATATTGCCAACTCTTAGCTGAGGCGTGAAAATTTTTCAAATCTATATCTAAACCTCCAAGAAGTTACTGTTCTAGCTAATCAAAGAGAGAAGACAGAGAACTTTAGGCCATGCAGTAAATTAAAGTAAAATCTTATTATTCCTTATTAAAAGCAAAAAGCAGGTCAGCTACAATTTAAAAAGAGTACCGATTGACTATTTTTAAACCATATTCACATAACTGGGGGTCACGAACATCAAAACAAGCAACCTAGTACGTTAATGACCAGAGGACAGAGGAATTAACTGATCTGTTAATGTGCGAATGATTTCAAAGTGAGTAACTAGGCCTGAGCTCATCTGGAAGGAGACTAGAAATCCTACAGAGGTATATATACAGAGCCATATAAGCAAATAAAACATAGACACGGAAATTCAGACCTCATTCAAACTTTGCAAAACTATATAAATAATAGATTCTGTTAACTGAACTTAGCCTAAAGAAATAACCACACTCGTTACACACTCCTGAAGTTCTCTGTGCAAATTGCTAAGCCTTGGCCCATTTACTGTCTGAGTCTTCCTGCCACAGGAGTTAATACTTTCACATCTCACCTTTAATTTTTTCTGCCAGCATTCAGTGTCATGTATTGTAGCTTTTTATATCCATGTCAAAGAGAGACTGGAGGAAAAAAGGGAAAAACTTTGTTATCTACTTTCATTGTCCTGCCAGAAATACTCAGTTCAGTAGAACAATAACAAAAAGCTCATATTAGATATAGAACCATGACAACTCCAAAGATTATTTTATTTTATTTTATTTTATTTTATTTTATTTTATTTTATTTTGTTTGATTTTTTAATTCTGATGCACAGCAAGCTCTTTATCCTCTTCATTTTTAATTTGCTTCCATTTCACATATGGCTGCTTTCTGCTGTACCATACATGAGATTTTTCTGAGCTATGTGTTTCTTTTCTGTGCCCAGAACATTCTCCAGAGGGATTTCTAGTGAGTTCTGTTTCTTTCCAGACTTTTGAAGAGCCTGCCAAAACCAAGCCTTTGCTGTTGTGGGATGAGACTCAGGAAAGGCTGGCCTAGCAGAGACATCGGGCACACTGCGAAAAATCCCTCGTGCCCTCTTTCCCTTTTCCACAGCCCACAACTGCAACTCCTCACCAGTCCCTGTATGCTCCTTACACTGTGCCCTTCCTTTTTGCTAGAAACACGCAGCCCCTACAGAGGGATCTGAATCACCAGTTTACAGCTGGCACCCTGAAGACGTTCTGTGGTACCCAAACCTGGGATTAGAATTAGGATAATCCTGCCTCAGGTAAAGGCTCCCCATACAGCCCGAAGCCAGTCTCATTAGATCTTGATCCTTCACCAGAAACATTGCCACTGTAAGTAGCAAGCAGTGATGTTTTTGTACAGCATTTCATGATGCTCATCGGTGACAGATTTTGGCTCTAGGAGATGAAAGGCCATGATGATCCAGTCAATAGAAGTTCAGGTTTCAGTCGTGAGGTAATGTGATGCCTATTGTACTGTTCATGTGGGAGGAGAGATTAGATGTAGTCTAATTAGGCCACAGATTCATTAAATCGTCTGGGAAAAGTGTATCCATCTTACAAGGTAGGAAAACTTTCTCTCCTTGATCCTTTTCAGTTTCCAACCTGGACCCAAATTGTTCCTGGGACCTCTGTGGCCTCCCTTGGTAAACAGATGAAGACAGCTGATAAAAAGGAGAGTCATTTCCCTCAAGTACCCAAACATCGTACCAAGTGTCTCTTTTCTCTAGCCTCTCCAGGGGCCTTTTCCTATGTTCATTTACACCTCTGGTTTATTAAAGAACCAGACCTTGGTTCTGGTTCTTGGTTCTATGGCATAGGTATCTGCATTGAACTCCTGCTAAATTCTGATAATTTGAACTTAACCTCTTGACCTATCCAATATGTCCTTCACTTGCTGTGGAGAAGGAAAAAACTTCTTGAAGCATACATAGAACCGGTTTACTTCTGCTGGTGAGACAAAGCCCTTTGGCACATATACTGCAGAAGTACGTTGCTTTCTTCTGTCCTTTGAAGAACAGTGGAGACTTTAAAGCTAAATGGGCTTAAGAAACATTTGATGATGGACTGTCATGTGCTAAAGGAAGAAGCCAACCGAGATGTACTTGGTTTTCAAATGGCACATGTTACTCTTTAGATAAACAAAACATAAGTTCAACTGAATCCTCCATCAAGAAGAAACCTAAAATCACAGCTGTTTGTAAACTGGTAGTTCATACACGTTTTGGTCTCTTTTCTAATGACAATATGGCAATACTGAAATGATCGGTGGAGTTTTTTAAGAGTAGAATAAAACAATAACATTTATAAATAGAATAAAACAATAACATTTATTGCAGTAGATTTACAGCTAATTTTTGTGATTCTACTGACACATCCTATCAGATTTGTGGGTTTCCAAATATTATATTGCTAGATTTTTGAATATTATTAATGGGTTTCGCCTATATAGTGTTATTGAATTTGTTGTTTGCTAATATGATATGAAAAATTGTTATGGTATCAATCTTTCCAATAATATCCACAATTTTAAATTCTTAAAACATGCTCCTACAGTGTCATAACCAGTAACAAGATATATGTATTATTTCTTGTACTCATTTTGCACTGCAAAACTATCAGGTTTCCATAGTATTTATTAATTTTAATTACCCCTAAGATCTCACTAAGTTAGTAGGATGTTTATTTTGAAATGCAGGAGGAGGGGGAGGAATATTTTATCAATTTACAGAGAGTTTATAAGACTGGAAATTTTGGAGTCAGCACAACAGCTTAGGGCAAAATCCTGCTGTTATGCAATATGGCTGTTGAGGAGGGGGGAGTGCAGGGGTGCTGGCAGCAGAACCAGCCTACTTGTGCAGAACTGGGTACAGCAAGGCAGCTAGGGAGAGAAAATGTTCAGGGAAGGTACCCTGCAGTATGTATCCTACTTGCTAGTCAGTGCCTCGCAGACCATAGCTGCTATTGCTCTGACAGGTGCTGGGTGGAAGGGTAACAGGTCCCAGAGGATGCAGCAGTCCGTGAGTGGAAGGAGGGCCCTTGTCTCTCCTTGCCCTATGTCCCAGCACTCAACTGTGTAAAAAGCTACAGAGTGGTGGAAGTTTACTAACAAGAATGGCAAAAGAGACCTATCTTAGCTATCTTGCAGTATGTTGAACAACTTCTGAAATTCCTGCATATTTGTTTAGAGCAAGTATCCATGGATGAAGACAAACCAGTATTTTAGAACTAAGTTTATATATTATTGTTAAATCACAGTCAACATACTATTTATGATATGCATTTTCTCAGGAGATATTATCTATGTTTATTCTTACAAGAATTTTCTAACATTCACTTCTTTATATTTTTAATGATCTCATGCCATTAAACATTTATGTTCTGGAGGAGCTTAGATGAAGTTTAACAAAAGGCTTTGGACTGAGTGGTTTCTCTTTCCCCTATGTGAGAGTATGCACTACTGCTTAGATCTAGGAGCATGCCATAGCATAGAACCTGGTGAAGAATCCCACAGCCTGCAAAGTAAGACAACTCATAGGGTAAATGATATCTTCATGAGAAGGTAACACTTTACTGAGAAGTTCATTTTTTTTTAATTATGAAATCACTTCAAACAGTTTCAAAATGTAATGGAAACAATATGGTATGGCTCTTGATGTTGGCTTCTACAATTAGTGTGTTATTAATTAAACTCTCGAGTAATATAATAACTTGACTGTTGGAACCTCTCTTTGCATTTAAAATACATGCAGACTGTGGCTCCAATTATAAACAGACCATAACTCTAAGGGCTTAAAAGTGCAAATAAAATTATTCAGACACAAATTGTTAAGCTTATGTTATATTCCTGAGAAAATATTTTTGTACATTTTAATTTGGTTCTATATACTATATCCAAGCATCCTTTTTCACCAGCAATTTTTTGTTACAGTGGACATGTGCATCTGTTTCTGTATCAACACATGTGCACACACATGCGCGCACACTCGCATACTCTTACAGTTAAGTGTCATTTCCTGAGCAAGTATCTGCATGTGTCTAAGCAGGGATAAGTTGGTCTGAGATAGAACTAACATCCCGCTGTCTCTGTTTATCTACATTTTGAGAAACTGTTCCACAGAACCGTGATTAGCCACATGACATTGCAGAGGAGCTCCATTGTTCCTGCTTTTGTTGAATCACCAGTAAAATTTCTACAGTCTCAATGGGCTTTGGAGAAGGTTCATGGTTTGCTAATAAGAAATCTGTTTTTAAATCTCAAAAATCAGGTTGTTTTCTAGCATGAATTAGCAGTTGGTATGGGAGTCAGAACTCCATTATCCATCTCTGATAAAATCAATTTATGAAGGTGTTTTGTCATATTTACCCTTTACTCACGGCCAGACTTAACATCTATTACCATCAGCAGTAAGGTTTACATGGATTAAAATATTTTTTTTAGTTTAAGAACTCAGTTTAAAGACTTTACATTGTGAAGTGATTAGTCAGTGATCTAGAATATCTGAATTAATAGTGGCCAAATGTATTGGGGAAGTCTAGCAACAAGAGTTACTGTATTACAGACTTATGGCAGCCTTGTTTGAGAACATTTGTTCAATCAGCTATAGAGTTATGCTGACTAGATCTATATGGAAAATTTTAATACAGAACATTTTGTTAGAAAAATGGTTTCAAGGCAAGTGACCTTTTTTTTTCCCCCAAAGCTACATGGATATGATTAGATTTCCTGTGAAAAAAGAAAATGTTTAAATAAATTATTTTTAGACTTTAGGGAAGATGCTACTTCGTACTGATTGAAACATTCTGCTTCATCCCAAATTTTACAAGTTTGTGTTTTGTTACAAAAACAATGAGCAAATGAAGAGCAATAGAATGTTTTAACAAATGTCATATTATAATCTGTCAGCAGATTATGCACAGCTATTTTTGGCATATGTTGATATAACATAAAATGAATACAGGAATATAAAATCAGCTCTGAAACAAAATTTCTACACTTTCTGTAATAAAGAAAGTTTTTAAAATTACTTTTTTTTTAGAAAAAATGTATTTTTAAAAAGCAAAAATAGGAATAAACTTTGAAATATTGTTACTTTGCCATACATCAGAAATTTAACAGAAAATGCCAGGTCAGAAATTCTTCCGTATTAACTTTGGACTTTATCTATCTCAATATTCTTATGGCTGATATTTGAAGCAGTCAGAAGAGAGTTATGAATAAGGCTATCACAATTTATTTCTGGTGTCTTATTCCTTATTCACAAAGAAATAGAAGAACTAATTCGAAGCATGTTTTAGAACAAAGGAAAGTTAACAACCCTATTTCAAAGCACCCACCTCCCCTACTTCAAGGGAATGCATAAACTGGCAGTAAATCCTTATCAAGGTAAGGAACAAGCTTACTGATAACAGTTCAAGTACTAAACCCACTGATGGGGAGAGTATTAGCATGCGTGGATATTGTTTCTGTGTCTCCAACAACAACAAGCTATCTAGTTAACTGAGTTGTCAATACAAAGCAAATCAGCTATAAACCAGCTGTACACAGCTGTATGCATTCCTCCTGCAGAGCCATCTGCAGATTTTGCCACAAATCCAGTGTTGGCTCCAGAGGTTTTGGTGCCCTGGGGAAACTGGGGAATTTCTATGCCTCCAAGCATGAGTTTACTTACTCAGGCACAAAACACTCTACTGTCACCAAAATATTGCTGCTCCCCATGGCTGACTATCCTACACACATCAATTGATTTTCTTCAGCACCTCAGGTGGATCTTTTAAAAACCCAAGCAATTTAGGAGTATGCACATCATCTATTCTTTCATTTGTCATTGAAATGCCTTCCCAATACTGCTAATATTTTGGAGAATATGGGTTGTCAGAGACAAGAATTCCGGGTCAAAAGATTTTCGCTTCTCACTCACTTGGAAACAAGAGACTGAGAGTCTTATCCATTTATGCTGCTGTTATCATTTTGGCTAGGCTTTTCAAAAGTGTGTGTCGTCCCCCCACCCCCCCACCCCGCAACTTCTTTTGCAAGAGGTGCTAACATCGCCCCTCAAACATAATAGTTCTGTCAGCCAGGATGATAAATTTGCATCAACCATGAGACATGCTGATAACAACAAAAACAACATCCCATAATCTAGATCATAAATGTGTAGCCTGTCTCGCAAACAGGCCATGGATTTGTCATCTAAGATAGAAGAATCCAATCACCTGCCTTTTGCCAAAGGAAAAATGGGTATGAATCAAATCATCTAATTTTGGAAAAGAAGTGTGGGAAGGACTTCCAAAGGTCATGTAGCCTTTCCTCATATCTCAAGGCAGGATCAATGCAGTGATATCTGTCTCACAGGTGCTTGCTTGTTGAACCCCTTCTGAAAGACTTACAATGGTGGCAATTCTAGTCTGCTCATTTGCTTGCAGAAGAAGGAGCATTTTGCAGTTAATGTTAATGATTCAACCATTAAAATGTCATTTTTGTTGTCCTAGTGGTGGAGCAAACCATGTCTAGTACTAATTTCATATTTCATATAAATCCTTAATTAAGACCTAAAGTCAGTCCTTCATTATCTGACATTGGTGAACGGACAATTTGCATTTTATTTCGGCTGCTACTCATACCTTATTATTGTTACTAACGGCAATGGAGGGAAAGGGTTAATGTTTATATTCCGTTAAGAATTTACGTACTGTGCTTCAAATACCGCGACAAGGAAGAGTCACAAAAACCCAGTCTTATTCATTAGAAACATAGCTAAATACTTTATTCTCTATTAATCACAATGACTTGGAGTATATTACTTTCAAAGACTTTTGCTAGTCTTTATATCACATCATAGTTAAAACAGAGACTGGACTATTAGCTTAATTTCTTCTTAAACATCTTAAAGGACTTTTTGTGAACTGTACTGTATGTAGGCAGAACTGCTAAAAATATGTATAACTCTTAGTTTCATAAAATTGTAACAATTGGATGCAATACTGTTGTGTGTTTGTACACAAGAAGTTTTACACAGAGAAGAACACAGGCTTTGAAGAGTGTTTTCTCCACACATAGATGAACTTCACAACTACTCATTTTGAGCATTTATAGGGATTAAGCATTTTTGAGTGTATAGCCTACAAATAATTTTCTGAAGTGCGTTTAAAAATATTCATAATGATTAGGCCATGAATAGATGTATTACTAACATTCATTGGTCCCTGGATCAACAACTCACCAGGGAAAAGAGCAGAGAAACATGAAAGCTGATTCAAGAAAGTTGCAGGGAGAGAGAGAAAAAAAAAACACTTTAATGAAGATCTAGTGCAGTCGAAGATGTTACAAGGATAAAAATCACCTAATTAAAGATAATCTCTCTTACTTTGTAGTATTGGAGCAATAAATGACTGCAGAGATTGAGTAATAAACAAAGCTAAAATGGGGTCTTTAAACAATCTTCAAACTTGTTTAGCATGCTTGTGACAAAGCAGGCAAGACTATTCCAAATTCTTTGGTGATGTAAATAAACACAACTCTATTGATGTCATTGGAATTACACCCTCTATGTCAGCAGATATTTTAACCTAGTTTTCTTTCCTCCCTTGTGAGGCAACTTACTTATTTTGCAGTGCCATCTTGGTGATTACATGCTGGTTATTCAAGAGACTGGCAGAGGAGGAAGTGAAGTGGTGCAGTTGTCAGGTACCAAGTGAAATCCCAGCCCCATTGAATCCACAGAGAATCTTCAGAGGCCAGATTCCTCGCATCAGACGCACAGGATTAGTTGGCCTATTTGTGAAGGGATGAAGTCCATACCTAAGTGCCTACAGATACACTTCTAAGTTAGTAATAGAGGACTGATACTCCAGCAGGGAGAAGTATTCACATATCCAATTAAACTTCAAAGTAGCTATGACAGTTTGAAAAACATTTATATCTTTATTTTACGAAACATCTTCAAGGGATCCAAGATTCAAAATGCTGGCCTCTGCCTTCCTGGGTCAACTGGCTGTTACGACAGGTAGCGTTGTGGGAAATAATGGCATTATACATACAGAGAACACCTTCCATTCAGTGAAAAAAACAACAGATTTCCTTCTTTCCTTTCTTAATTGAGGTTGGCATATGCTAAAACATTAAATATCCCTCCAACCAGCTCTCTGAATCCAAAGTTGGCAGCTTCAGTCTGTCTCTAGTTACCACAATTCAGAATTGTATGTGATTTTTTTTCCTTTCTTTTCCTAGCTGAGCTAGATTTTTTTCTTTACTTATCAAGGACTTAAGATAACTTAATTACTTTGAGCAGTGACTTACTCTGGGTGTAGTCCGATTGATATTTTACCCAGTATCTGTAGTGCTGCCAGATGTGTCCTATAGAGAATTAGAGTCTGTGCTATTAGACTGTCATATATCCTATTTAAACAAGAGATCATTTTTAAATCATCTGCACTATGTAAGGAGATGGCCTTTGACTTAAATGGTAGAAAAAGAATATAGTTTAAACAAACACAAAACTGTTGTAGTAAAGAGTTCATAAAGATGAAAGTTCGGAGACTAAAATTCTCTGTTTGTGAGCCAGAGAGTGGGAAGGCAAAGCTTGTATTCTGTCTCCTGGTCTGTGTGTATTTACTTTAAACCTAACTTCAAGGTGGAAACTAAACTCCTGGAAAGAGTAAAGAAAATATTTCTGTATACTGCTTTAAAGTCAGACTTCCTTTAAGCAGACACTGCTACAGGTGCCAAACGGTGTGTGTAACTGATGTTGAATAAGGTCTATGTGAGTCTTAGCTGCGATCAGCAAATTCATTTAAGCACTCAGGTTAATACCAAACTCAGGCATTAATAGAGGAAAATGCACTCCCAGAGACTCATTTCTTTGAATGAACGAGTTATGCAAGTAAATAGCATTTCGGCTGTACACCTTTTACACGGAAACAGAAGTACATAAGAAGAGTTTAATTAAAAATCAAACTATTCCCTTGTCCTATGCCTGCATGCATGCTAGGGTTAGATAATTTTTTTGTTGTTGTTTTTTCTTTTTTATCATGCTGAATTGCTGTACTATTGTGCCAATAATCACTACTTTTTACAGTAGTTAAACACTTTCTGGTAATGCCACACATCAGGGTGTTCCCATGGAAACAATGGAGGAAGCAATATCTTGGACTGATGCAATAATAGGGATGCGGAACCATAATTATGGTCCCTGGTTAAAATCATAACCGAGACCTCTTATAAGCTCTTATTTGGTGTCCCTTGATTTCAAATACACTACTTAACTTTTGTTGGAGTATTGTTTTGGTCTGAAATATTGCCCTGCAAAATCAGAAGGTACTGTGTTGGACATAAACAGGGTGAAGAAAGTAAGTTATGGCTTTAAGTTGCTTTTGGGTAACATTTTGTCAGAAGTACCTTGGTTTGGATTTACCAATCAATACCAAATGTTATCTTGAGGTTCCTAGCACTCACACTGACTTCTTAAAGTACATTCAAAACTCTGAGAACTGATACAGTACAAAAAATGACTTGTGTGCATTACTTAGCAAATTTGCTACTGCAATATTCTTAAACTCCACCTCAAAGAAACAAGCAAGAGAGAATGAGAGAAGGCACAGTGTTTCTTTGGCTGAGAATTGCAGGAGGCAAAGGTAGAAGATTGCGTGTGTCAGGTGAGGGAGAAAAGGGGAGGCCAGGACACTAAGATTTCCAAAGACTAATAACTCCAAGAAACTTCAATTCTTCCACTATAGTTTAAGAGGATTTTTCGTTATCTTTTAATGGAACTTCCTATTTGTGAGGAAGTTGAAACACTTGATACAATCTATGAATTTTTTGCTTAAATTTCCTTGGATATTGAGAAAGTATGAGGTGAGCATAGCTTTATTTTTTCCTTCAGCTTAATAGAGTATTGGCCTGACTTTAGAGTTAGATAATCTAAAGCTATAATGAAAGAGCCCTAAGATAGGAAACTGAGGCACAGCCAAACCTTAGGAAAAATCTTGAGCTAAACCATATGTTTTTCTTAAAGTCACAGTGCAGAAGGGAACTTCCTGTGTCTCGACACATTGCTTTTAAGCAAGTAAAGAATGGTATACCATGTGCACCAAACAACATTTTCATTAAAAGGATACCCTTAAGCATTTTAAAATACAGAAGCAAACTTTCTGAAAGGATACAACTGCCAAAACAAACAAATAAAAGCATCTATAAATTTGGCAGTGAATCAATAAAGTATTTCCTGCAAAAATGTGATAATTCTTTTTTTGTGTGCAGTGTTGTCTTTAAGTGTCAGCAACACTGAGTGATCTTACACATGCAAAAGCTAGGCATCATAGGTTGTCTATGAGAATATGATCAGATCTCAAGGTTGAAGCTAGTCCATACTCACAACATTTATTTTCACTATCTTATGTGAGCTCATTCTGTTAAACTAGCTTTTGACCACAGACAGATAGAGACCATTTTCTGTCAGTGCCTAATTTTGGAAAGATGTATGTGGACAGCCATAAAAAAAAGACAAGAAAAGTTACAGTTTTCTTTGGAAATTGTGGACTTATGTAATTTGTGAAATCTGCATAGCATATGAATGAAAAGCCTAAAAGTGTAACTTAGGTATACCTGTCCCTGTGGCCAATGTCTAGTTGACCAAATGGTCCAGAATCGTGACTCTGTTGGATTCTGTGGCAATATTCCTACTGAGTTCAAAGGAGTTAAGATTTCATCCTGTGGTGGGTTGACCCTGCCTGGATGCCAGGTGCCCACCAAAGCCACTCCATCACTCACTCCCCTCTCCTCAGCTGGACAGGGGAGACAAAATATAAC
>VZSC01001586.1:288484-313937 GCA_013398225.1 Steatornis caripensis
GGGGGAACGGGGGGAGGAGGAGGGGCAGGGAGGAGGGGAGAGGGGAGAAAAAAAGAAAAAGAACGAAAAAGACAGAGAAAGAAAGGAAGAGCAATCACCATTTTTGGTAGCAATTCATTACATCTCTCCTTTGGTATCATCTTCTGTAGAAACTGTGAAGTTCTTTGGAGTAAAGCTAATAACCAAGTGGAACTGATCAGAAACAACATTTTGTTCCTCTGCCTGAAGTGCACATGTTTTCAATTCACTTGATAGCTGTGATTGATGCCACCAAAGAAACATGCTCAGAATACCGCCCTCAAAAAAAAAAAAAGAAAAAACAACAACTTGGCAGTAAAATGCATTTTCGTAGCTGGTTCTTCAGTGACAGTCAAGTAAATGGTGTGTTTCATCACTGTTTTCAGCTGTGAATCCATTAAGATCACTGAGGCACTCTCAGAGATTGGGTGAAGAGAATGGAGAATCAAACGGCCAGACTGAAGGAGCTTTAGGACACCTGGATTCCCCTCCAAGCCATTCATCACATTGTAACAGAGAGATCCCAGTCAGGTGCTATTACAAAAGCCCAGTTCTTGCCTGAAGTTAGAAGAGTGTATGGCCCTATTAAATGAATTTATGTAGGTTAAAGGAGACCAGAACTGGCCCCTGACAGACTGAACTGTGCACAGACCTTCTTGCTAGTGGCAGTGAGCCAGTCACGGTGCACAGAGAGAGGTGTTATTTACCATATTTGAATCCTGATTCAGTTTCCGGCACTCACTTCATCCAAAGTTTGGGGGGTGGTCGGGTGCTAATTGTTGGTGCCAGCTGATTTCAAAGAAATTAAAAAGAAATGGCTAGACAGACATTTGGCAGCAAAGGTCGTTGACTTTCGGCTGCCTTAAAGAATGATGCATCTGCTTTGTTTGACTGCCAATAGATAACGTGCATATGAAATTCCCCTTGTAAATTTGCAGGATAAAAGTGATTCTTGTCTCCTTGGATTGATCCTTTTTCCAGTGTTTTAATCATGTTGAAGGCACAGTCCTATTTTGGAGTTGGTAGGGAACTGTGCTGCCCAGGGGAAAGCCCCCGGAAGCATTCCTACACCTTCCTTCCTGGGCGAGAGTCCAGGCTGCTCTCTTGTGTCCACCTCCTGCAGTTTACCCGTGGAGTATCCACTAGTCCAAAGGCAGAGAAGTGAAATGGCTTTTGTACGGCTGGAAACACAGGGACTGAATTTTGATCCTGCTCAGCAGCCACATTTTATGATCATCTTCCCCTGCTAAAGCCACCCTCTGCCCCACATCCCAGCAAGATGTCAGGACACACTGCTCATAAGATAGGTGAAAGTGTCACTTGCACAACAAGTGTAAGGACTGGAAAGAGAATATATGATTCATAGTTACTGAACGCTGTCAGGAAAAGGATCATTGCAAGGCATAGTCTAATGTGGAGAGAGATCTATATACAGCCTATAAGGCCAAATTTATCTGAAAATTGTCCTTAATTTGCCAATCCTTTTTGGCACACTTGGTTCTAGCTAAGATGACTATAACTCCCAGTTAAAAAATGATTTGCAATTGAAATATGATAAAATAGCTTGTTAATGCCAGGGAGAGCAGTCTGCTAATGTTATTTATTTCAAGTCTGAAGTTTCTCACGAAAGAAAGAAAGAGAGAAAGAAGAAGGAAGGAGGACGGGGGCTTTTTTTTTTTTTTTTATGTGTTTGCCTTCACGGCTTTGGAGTGCTCACTAATTCCATCTGTCCACAACAGAGCCATCGGAACGGCGAGAAAAAGCATTTCCATATGTGCAAATTAGCATCCAGCCTCTCTTAATCTGTGCAGTGCTCCTCTGAAGTAGATGGCGCGGATGGCTGCCAAACCCACTAATGGCATTCAAATAAAGGACTCTATTGGCTTTAGCTGCCACTTTTTCTTTTTTTTTTCTTTGTTTTTAAGATAGAAAATGTGTTCCCCTTCTTATTTTATTTTTGTTCTGATATTGTCACTTTGTACTTTTAACATTAAACAAAAAGAAGGCTCTGTGCAGCTCTTTAATGGGATCCTTTTTCTCCTACAGATGCGTTCTTTTACGTTCTAATGAAATCTCACCATTAGTTATTACACTATAATCAACACCTAAAGCATATCATTCCCACTCTCAGCCAGTTCGTCTTTCCCAAGGAAGTTCTTCCTCTTTTCTTTGCTTTTCAACAGCAGAGACAGCGCTGAGATGAGAGACATCTTGCTTGGGATCCTGCCCGCACTGTGAGTTCATAAGAAAATGAATCTTCTTGTTTGTTTGCTTGCTTCTCACATTGTTTTTCAAGGTCTGGCACGTTCACAGCTGCAGCCGAGGCCAAGCAGAGGTGCCAGCGGTATCTTACTCAGGGTCACTGTCCCGACGGGTGGCTCTGCACCCAGCAAGGGCTACCATTTGAGGTATGTTTTGAATTTTCAACTGCTTGATTATTTTAATGGAAAACAAAGGAAGTGATTTAATCTTAAGAAAAATGTGGCCCTTATAGCAGAGGTATCCCTCCTATTATATCAAATTAATCTTTACTTTCACTCATCGATATTTCTCCTACTGCTGGCAAGGGTTAGGTAACCACACCTGAGGCCTTGTGATCTCAGATCTTGCTGAAAATACCATGGTTGCTAATCCTGACTTGACTAGTGGTGCCAGCAATAAAACCACAGTCTCTAGTGTGTAGCAGACTCCATATGTTAGCCCCCTAGTCTGCTAAGTCACCACGCCAGCCTAAATTTGAAACATTTCTAAAGTGTTATACAATGTTGTAATAATGTTTTTACAAAACAAAGGCTGAGTTACTGGAAGCCATATTCATCCAATCAGCATCTTATTGAAAGAGGAATCTTGATGGTAGCAGTGGTGACACAAGCTATAAAAAATAATTTAAAAAATTTCACTAAAGTCTTTAAAAGGGGAGCACTGACTTATTAGGGAGTGGAAGTTGGAAGAACTGCTGAAGAAAAAGAAAGTCTCAGTTGCATGTTATCTCACTTTCCTGAGGAAGAGTGCACCCAAAAAATCTCAAGCTGAGAACATAGTTGACTTAATTAAAAAGTTCCCAATCGCTGAAATGCTGGTTACAAAAACAAGAATGGACACTGCTTCTTACATACTGAGCAGAGCCTGCCCAAACAGAAAACCTTCTACATAAGCAGACCTTTCTCAAAATGCTATTGCTGCTGCTTGTTGCAGAACTTTTCCCACTTAGGAAAAATGAAACCCAAACCAAGCTGATTACAGATTGACTCTGCGCCCCAAACTTAGGCCTAGATCATGAAAGATAATCAGAGGGAATGGATCTAACTCATTTTTGGGTTTTCTGTAAGATTCCAATCCTGCAAATGTGTAAGCAAGTATTTAACACTAGTACCTGGATAGTGTTCCTCTCTTTAGAGTTGTTAGTTAAATACTTAATTGTGGAGATGGTAGGAAAACAACTCATGTATTATATAAATTTATATCCATCAGATTATTTTTTAAATTATATACATCTTCAGAGCACAAAAAGCTTAGTCACAATGAAAGATGGAAAGATCACCTCACTAAGTACAAGAAGATATTTAGAGATTGCCTGCGATTAAAAAAGTGTTACATAAACTTTATATTCATACAAATACTTTTATGAATAAAAGAAAAGAAATGTTGACCATGTTTACAATCATTTGTACGTTTTTACGGCTGGAGTACATGTTATGTTCAATAGTCACAGTGCTCATTTACAGAAATCAGTTTTCCAGAGGCTTTCTCAAATACCTGTAGAACACATTTATCAATATTTATTTTTTTCCAGAAATATTTGCACCAGAAATGTGATTTTTATTACTGACTTGTACAATAAACCTAGTTATTTAAAAGAGTGCAGGGCACCATTTTGCTAGGCATTATGCAGAGGTTGACTAAAACACAGTTCTTGATTTAAAGGGATTACAGTTTTAGCCGTTAAGGCAAACAAATAGCTAACAAGCATTGTGTAAGCTGTGCTCCAGTAATCAGGACAAAGAAACAATTCCTTGTGATTTCAGTAGTGATTTCACTACTGAGCAATCAGGCACACAGTGATAATACCAAGGATAAAGTAAATGATGCTTAAATGCAGGGGGAAAAATTATCAAATTATCTTACTTGCTATGAATCACTCATTAATCTCTATTTGCATTTCTTATGGAGAAGAACCTTAACTACCTGATCTGCATGTGCAAATAATAATTATTATTAAATAGTTAAAGTAGTGCAATTATTAAATAATGAAACAATATCAATCATTAATCCTATTAATAATAAATTAAAATCAGTCTCTTAGAACTATGCATGGTCCCAAACTGTTATATTCACACAGATCTGAAACATCTGTTTGGATTTGGAGTTGGGGTTCATACCATATCAGTCACTGAGTCACAGTTCAAAATACATATTCTTTGGCATTTTGGACTTCAACTCCCCCTCCACACTTGTTTTTCCTCTAGTCCATAAGTAGCTCTGAAACTGAAGATGAGAAACTCTGTTCAGAAAGCATGGAGACTCAAACTCTCTCTCATTTATAATCAGTGTAACAATGAGCAATTTAGGTGTTATAATTCTCATTTTACACCTGAGGAGATGAAGGTTGAGAGAACAATCAACAAGAAAGTCAATGACAGATCCAGAACTGAGTCTCAGATTCCCTTGCTTCTTCTTTCCATGCTCTTTTTGACTATGTAGGTTTAGCTGACAACATAAGCCAGTATGAAATTTTATCTTCCTAATAGTTACATGAAAAATATTTTGTTTCCAGGAAAAAAGACCATTCATCATGGCAACAAGATATTAATTCAGACATATTTAATCATATATGCTTTATATACTATTTTTCTAATGGGTCACAAGATGACGTATAAATTTGGTGTAGTTAGATTATGACATTAACACGTTGTTAGTAGTTAAGTGAAAGTACTTCAAAATCCTTTGAAAATTCAGTCTGATCTTCTGTAAAATCAGTTTCTTATCACTTAAATTTGATGTTTAAGTAGTTTTGTTTGATAGTCTTGTAAAGATCATTAAGAGTCAGGTAAAGGGTCAATGAAGGGGAGGAGAAGAGCAGTAAGCAGTAGTGTATAACTTCTGCTTTTACACAGCTAAACATACTTTCCCATAGTCCCTTTTCTGCTTTACAAAAACATCCTCTCTTCTCACATAACAACAGCCCCAAAGACCGACGCAGAGATGTTTTCTACAGAGCACAGGTCAGGTGAAAAAAACAATTTCAGGACTTCACCTGTGCATGGGTAGCAAGAAAAGAGGCTTTTCCTGTTTGAAATGAAACGTAATTGTCATAACTTTTGTCTTTTCTCCCAAACGAAGCTGATGATTGATACACAAATTTGGTCAGGGCTGGTGTTTCTGCAGCATGCACATCCAAACACATGTACATTAACACACACAGATGCTCATGCATAGATGAACAATGGCAGCAAGAAAGAAAAAGAAAAAAATATTTTTAAAATTGCAACTCTCATTTTAAATCCAAGTCTTTGACTCCAGTGGAGCTGGGCTAATTTACACCAGCTGAGAATCTGCTCTTGTATTTATTTTAGAAAAGATGCAATTTTGTCCTAACAAGCAGTTTGCAAGGCCTACTTGATTGATTTAGTTGACTCTGGCTTTATTACAACTTAATGTGTTCACATCACTATTGTTAAAGTTGTTTCAGCACTTCTATTATTACTGCCTAGTTTTTGGCATTTAGAAGTTTATAATAATAATAACAGTATTTTCTACTTTTATAGCATCTTTCTTCCAAGGAACTTGAAGAGCTTTGCAAACAATAATTACTCTTTACAGACCCTCGGTATAGCAGATTATATTGTAGCACATTTTACTAGCAGTTCAGATTGTGATCTCAGCTCACATCAGTGCATATGCAAACTATCTACACTACAAATATGGTTTTGATTCCTTCTGAAATAAAAACAAAAGCAGAAATGCCCTCTACAAGAGCTGTGGCTAGCCCAGAACAAAACTCTACAGTCCTAATTCCCTCTCCCTAGTATCAATTTTTAAAACACTGGGTTTGCTCCAGCACCCACTCTCCTCTATGCTCACAGTAGCAGCAAAGGCTTGAGAAAGCTGGTTTAAACAGATGATGAGACAATCCCTTCTATAAAGAAAATTTCTCCTTGCTCTACAAAATTATCTCTTTTTATTTCTACTGGGATCTGTACTGCAAAGAAACAGAAAAAGAATATTGTTGAGCAATCTGGAGCAACATACTTGTTATTTTTAGCAGAAATAAAACCGATTCTGAAGCTACTTTCTTTTACACTAGTGAACAACCTAGTCCTATATTTGGTGTTTGGTACTAAGGAATAGACAGCCAAATATGCTCCACTTTCAAACTCAATCACATGTGGAAATCAGATTTTCTCTAGTACTACATGAACTGATAAAGAAATTGAATTTGGGCTAAGATTTTGCACTACATTTCTGAGAAAGCATCTAGTATTTCATCAGAATAAAGCAAAAAAAAAGTTTTCTAAAAAGTGCATGCAAAAAGTGCTTGTCACTAAGAGTTTTTTCATTCACTGATATAAACTACAACAACAACAAAATAACAAATAAGAAAAATGAAATAAAGATAAACCTCTGAATTTAACTACCTAGAATGAGAATTGTGACTACATTGGTTTCTTTGAGCTATGCTGTGAAAATAAACGACTTAAAGAACATTTTCATCTCAGGCCAACCTCAATTTTCTATTTTAAAAATACTGACACATAATACATTATTTCATTTTGAGAGCTTTCTTGTTATTAAGTTTATTTAAATCTAACAAATGCCAAGTAACATTTTTGGAATGAAAAAATCATAAATTTCAAGAAGAAAACTATTCCTCTTATGAATAGTTCAAGTCCACCGGAAAGTTCATTATTCTGGAAAAAGAAAAAAATAATCTAAACAAAAGCTTTCTGACTAGACTGTGGTCTTATCACTTTCATCATTATAGGACATATATACACAATTCAAGATGAATTCTCTATCATTTCATTCCTCATAATAAAAGTATTTATGGAAAAAAGAATCATTAAATAACCCATCTGAGCACAGATCTGACCTACGCAGCCTTGACTGAGCTCTGTTAGTCGCTGTGGCCTCCTCTGCTATTAAAATTGGTACCAGACAAGAACTTCAAGTGCATCAACACTTTTCAATGACAAGCAAAAAAAAAAAAAGATGTAAATACTCTCATGTCCTTTTTGCAGCAATTTGACAGTAGACAATAATTCTATTAACTGTCCTATCATCCTCACTGCCACAGGAAAGGAATCGTCTTTGTCAGACTGGTAAAAAGAATTGAGGTTTCATGGAGTAAAAGTCACAGCGTAAACTCGTGGGAATACCTCAGCCTCAGTGCTGAAACCAGTGGATGTTCTGTCCTTTATTTCAAGATCCCCTGAATCAGCCAACTTAATAGACAGAGCAAAATGTTGGCTTCCAAGCAAGTGAGTGGAAATTTTTCATTATCTTCCACAAAGTTGGATTTTTTTATTTTGGTTTCATACTACAGAGAAGCACAAAAATGGTCCTACAGAATTTTGAAAATACCTCACACCATCCAATACTTGAAAAATTAATAAATACTATGATGTAAATATTGGATGTTGCAAGACCATACCCAGATATGGGAAACAGAAATGGCCAACTGATTTGAATCAATGGGGGAGATGTACCTGAAAACTGATGACATACAATCCTGTGAGTAGTGTTGATTGTGATCTGTATTAACAGTGACCTGTAATTATAATTGTTTAGAATTTACTTAAAATTTTCTTCTCTGGATTTGGCCCACAAAAACCCTGAAATAAGTATTAAAGAGAATCTTAGGTGATCATTTACTTTTGGGAGTTAAACTTAACAGAGGAATATGTAAAAAAAAAGGCAACGAATAATCACAAACAAAGAGAAACTGCAGAGTAAATCTTTTGAATTGATCTATTTCCTAGTCCAAACTCTGATGTAAGTGGTAATATTATCATAGTCTGGAGAAAAAATAACAGAATTGAGGCTTCAAATTGTTTGTATTTACACACTGGAAGATGGTTGCAGTCGATTCAATTCAGAAGAACCAGAGCAATTTTAACTTTATCGCTTCTGTCTGGAGTGCAAAACTTAAATCAATTACTCATAAACATTTGTGATAAGATTAATTTAATTTTTTTTCTTAAACAAAGAGGGTAAATTAAAAGAATCAGCTTATTTCTTCCTACTCTGTAGTGACAAGATTAAAAATTAAATTTATACATATTTCATTTCTACATAATAAAGCCTTTTTGCAAAAAGAAAAAAATACCACAGTTCATCTAATTAAATCAAAGAAAATTGCCTGCAGCGATGCTACAGTATTACAATTAGATATCTGCCAAAACCAGCCGTTTGAATTCTTAAACACCACTCTAGACTTAAATACAAAACATGGTTTTCATCATTTTGTGTGATATCACTGAAATGGGTTTTTTTCATCACTATTACGTCAGTCTGGAATGCCTTGCCAGACTCATTACATATTTCCTTCTGTCTTACAGAAATGTTGGACAAAGTAAATACAGAATAGGTTTACCTTGTTCTCTGTAGATCTACACACGGATTATGGTATATTATACTATGGAAATAACATAGTTTTAAAAAAAAATCCCTGCATTGAAAATTTTGTGTAATTAACGTAATTCATGTAATGCTCAAATAATTTTTGGAACTATATATGAAAAGAATAAAAACCCACAACACAATCACTACAAGTAGTTGAAGACAATTATTTACAAAAACTGAGGCTATCCACATATACTATTCTCACACAGTGTGATTAGTAAATCTAATTAAGTATATATGTCAGAACATCCAGATCCCAAAGGCCTGCACCAAATGCTCAGCTCACCCTCAGACTTCCTCTGTGACCTTGTGCAAGTCCTGGCTTTCCCCATATCTGTAAAACGGGAGAATGATACTTCCTACCTGACAGGGGTGTTGTCAGGCTAAAATCCACGGAAGAGTATCAGACACTCAGATACTAGATGGAATAAGGGATAGGTAAAGAGACAGGCTGGAAACAGTGAAGACTGGATAAATAAGTTGCTATGCTACAGTAAAGGCAATTCATTTAAGCATCGTTTAGTGGAAACAGAGTTGAGTTGCAAGTTACTGTTGACTGATGGATGCAAAAATGTACTCAAAAAGCACTAAGCTAGATTTCAGCAAAACTATCAACCTTCAATTTGAACGACACTCATATTTGCAAAACTTTGTGGAATATTAACAGTAAAATAGTGAAGATAATACGTGAGTGATGACTATGGTTGTGTGTGCTAGGACCTTCCTACATGATCGTATTTCACATGTAACCGTGAAAACTACAGCAATGTTCACCTTGTCATCTTCTCTCTGTCTGCCTCCTGCCTTCCAAGTTCTTATGCTCCATAGAGCAAGTACATCTGTAATCTCTGCTGCACTCTTCCAGGTCACATGCAGGCATACTCCCTTTAGATTCTTCCAGTTGACTCAACTGAGCCTGGGCTGAGGTAAAATAGTATTCAGCCCTCCAGGGAAAGTTCACGTTGACCATCTGATGATACCACTTCCACTGATCTGTATTGGAGGAAAATGTTCATATTACAGTTTCATGCTTGCCTGAACAAAAATCGGTGTGACATACAGGCTCAGGATCATGAGAGTTTTGCAAACCACTTTGTACAAACACATATGTTTCTGAAGTCTTTCTCTAGATACGAGACAGATGTTCTGCGCGCTGTGCACTTACCTTCCACTACCCTCCAAATGATCAAAGCTGTTTAACGTGGAAAAAATCTAAAAAAAATTTAAAGTACAAAAACATCCAGGGAAAGGGTTTGTTTTTTTTTTTTTCTAGGTTAGATGCCACAGGCAGGTGCCCAGTACTCTGGTCAAGTGAGCAACTCCTTCTAAATGACTCTGTCAGATACAATCCTTTTGCTTCATTTTGTCCCCTGCTGCTGCTGTCTCACTTGGGATTGCATGCACTACGAATGCCTGGAGGATCTATACTTAATTTTAAAAGCAAACAGAACACAAATGCAATGGGTACATTTTAATGGCATGTTTAAATCAGACCTAGATGCAGGTACATGACCCAGAACGTGACCAAAGATGGCGTCTCAGGCTGGACAAATAGAGCCTAATAATAACAGATTGTCTTAAGTTTCCATTATTTAACTTCTATTTTTTACGGGTTTTTTCTTTTATACTTAATGTTCACACACAATGCAACACATAAATTGTTGGACTGCACTAGTGAGAATGTTAGGACTAATTAGAATTAATTTATGCACAATTGGATAAAAGTTGTCAAATAGCCAAAGACCAATCCTGAGCCTTACTCAGGCATGGGATTCTAATTGCAGAAGATGTTGATAGCACAAGGAAGAACGGGAGTCATAGGATGCTGTCCAAAATAAAAGTGGACACCTGCATTTTGATTAGCAATCAATAGGACACTTTCAGGAATCCATTTCTCTTTACATTACCATGAAAGCTCGCCACCTAATTCACCACCTAAAACCACTCAGCCTCTACGCAAGAGGTGTATTCCCAGACAGGTCCATCCAATAGGTTTGGTTACAACACAGCCCACAGATCAGGCTCTGACTAAAACATGACTGGAAGGCAGTAAGGCCTCCTATTATGATCTTAGAGGACAAATGTTTGAAACGCAGGTTCAATTCCTTTCTCAGATTCCTGTCTGAGAGTCAATTCCTGATTACAGTATTTGTGCATTTCTGTAGGGGCTCATGTTTCTTCATTCCTGTGGCAATGAACCTTTGCAGTACAAGCTTTCAGCAGTACACCAATATCCAGGTAGGTCAGCTGAACATGTTCAACTTCAACAAAAGGTCCATATCCCATTTACTGTGCTATTCCACACATTGTCCCATTCATCACCACTCATGATTGAAAATTTTAGCAGAGATTTCCAGCAAACAAGCAAAAACTGTTGAAATAAATCATCAATATTTGTTTACCTCGTTCCTTTTTTGCCAGCCCCCAGACGTTTGAAAATCCAATACTAGCAGAGAAGATAAAGAATAGCAAACTTCACTTAAGAAACACAACATAAAATCTATACAACGAACTCGTAGAGAACTGTGCTGTCTTTTTCCACTTACCTTTTGCCTATATTACTCTCATTTTGAAAGGAGCCAACACAGAGTGTTATTATTCACATCTTCATTAACAACTATGTAAAAAATGTGAAAGCAAGATTTTAGCGTTCAAACAAACGTGTAGCTGGCATTCTATTGGTACGTTGTGCTTGTGGGAAAGCTTGTGCGATTACAGAATTTACATCATATTAGATTTGTCAAACTTTGTAGTAATTACGGAAATTCACTCTTTTTGAGAACTTACAGTAGCAAATAGGAATTTCTAAGAAAGGAAAGTGTCTGTGAGATAGTTGTTGGCAAGGGTTGTTACTGTCTATTCAGGAACAGAGAACAATTCTTGCAAATAAACCTCTTCTATTTAGAATACACAATGTAATTATGTCACTGAATTCTATTACCTGGACTGTAGAAAAGTCTAGGCCAAGAAATCGGTACCAAAAGAAAAGATCTAATGCCAGAAGTTATGGCACAGGTACAGAAACCTCTGTCTTCATTTCTGGGCTTATAATGTATGTTTTGTAGAATAAAAACTAGGATATACACTAGCATCCTGTTAGATTACTAACAAAAGCTTTCTAAATGAAATGATGACACATAACACAGAATCATTTCCAGTGAGCTGCATTTCCCTTACCAGTTGGATTAGTCTTAAAAGGATGCCTATTCATGTTGGAGTTACCTGTCCTCATATAAGAGCACTTTATGGAGCAAGCAACTCTTTCCTGATCAGTCCCTGTCTTTCACAGAATTGCCAGTCAAAATGTCAGAAGTCTGTTGCACGTGTTTGTTCAAGAAGTGTGTTACTTTGCCTTTCCCTGCTTTGTTTGGATAGCTGGAGAACCCTGCCATCCGCTGTAGAGTGCAGAGTTACCCGTGGGAAGCCCACCTTTATCCTTTTGATGAAAGGTTGTTTAAGAGCAGTACCAGACATGAACTAAAGGCGCACTGCAAGTTACAAAAGCAGAGCATTTGGGGGTAAGTATAACACTTGGAGAGACTGAACAATGACAAAAGTAAAAGTGAACCATGTTGTTATGTAATAAAGCTTAGCACTTTTCATGAGTTAAGGATTACTATTTGCACATTAAAAATAGAGAAGACCACAGAGACCACTAAAGCTGGGATTAGAATGCATAAAGCCCTGAATCCCAGATCTCGCCTTCAACCACTAAACCACATCTTCTATAGTTAGATCTTCTTTTAAGTCATGGAGCTGCTTGTTACTCAATATTCTGCAAGTACTTAAGCACCCTGCTGAATCAAGGCCCACCTCCTGGAGACCAAAGCCCGCAGTTCTTACTCAGGCGTTTATCCTTTGTAATCATGTAACTGGAATCTGTCTACAGTAAAACACACCCTTTTTCTGTAATGGAAAAATAAAGTCATTAGACCCTCCAGAGTTCATAGCCTTGATTTGTAGTGTAGAACTCCAGTTTTAAGCCAGAATTACTCCACTGCACTCCAAACAAATGTACTGTTTAAAAGTGGGAGTAATGTAGCAGAGAATCAAGGTCAAAGTCCCCAGTCAAATGGCCGTACAGTCTGGATGAGAATATCGTGCTTTGTCATCATAATCAGCTGTGTTTGGTATTACTGCCACTGTCCTGCTGCTAACTGAGGTCTATTTTGATACATTTCAGAGGCATATACAATGTCACTGAGAACCCAGCCATGCAGTTCTTTTCCATTTGATTGTATTTGATTTGAAAGAAATAATATATTAACTTGCATTAAATAATTATCCACAAGCTGGAACCTGGTCTTGAGACTCTGACATATGAGTTTCTAGTCATGCTTAGCCGGCTATAATTTTTCATCTGGAAGGTATCTTCACTATGCAAGCTGGATGAACGGGTTATTTTATGTTAGATCTCCAATGAATATCCATCATTGGTTTTAAAGAAAGAAATAAAGAAAATGTATTGGCTCGTGTAGACTGTCTTTCACATCTCAATTTACTCAAGAGCCATTTGAAGTTCTCTTTGTGTCTGCTAAGACAAATGGCTGGCTGGCTCCTATGCATAATGCATGCATTGAGGCAGGAGCAGGGGTATTTGGTAACCACATGTGTGATGACTTGCGTGTGATCCAGTCATCTGCATGTTCATGCTGCATTAGTTTGTTAGCCCTCTGCGTTTCTTGGGTACTGTCTACAGTATGTAGCACACTGAGAAGGCCAGAGCGGTTGAAAGAGCAGTTTTGACTTCTTCTGTCTGCTTGCCGGTACAATGGTAAACAAGTTTAAACCCTGTGCTGTTCCAGAGCCTCTTAGACTGGGCAAGAGACAGATTTCATTTGAAATGGTGGGCTGTAGAGGCAGTGTTTTGCAATCTACCGTTTAATTAGTTCAGTGTATCAACTCACTGTTTGGGGTCACACAGTGGTTGCCAGTTACATCTTGCATCACAGATAGAATCACAATGAAGGCTGTAAGACAAAGAATCATGGAAGACTTGTCTGTATTAAAGATCTTCCCCTTTTAGTTGCACTGTAAGGTGCTGTTCTGCCATCTCCCTGTTGACTCATTTCAGCTGAAATTCACCGATAAGCTCAAAATGTATTCTTCTGAGGACTCATGTAGAAGACCATGCACTGTTGCAATGTTCAAGGAAGAGGTGGAAAGCTCTGGATAGGATCAATATAGGTGAGGAGAGCAATCACTGTAGTATAGTCTGGCTTTTCCTGAATTTGAAGAAGCATTTCCTTGCTCAGCATATTTGACGCAACATGTTGAAGGAAAGGTATGAAACAGACCCCAGAGGTGGGCTGATAGGAGCGATAAGCTTGCTCCAGATCAATTGCAGATACACAGTTCTCTAATGTCGGGAAACTTGGCAGCTGACCCCTCATTTAGCCTTCCATCCTCTAAATCTGCTCCTGCTCTCAGTTGCTTTTGCTGACATAACCATCATGGTTCACACCACACCTTACAAGGAAGCTCTACAGATGAGTAGAAGGGAGGGAAAAAAGGATAAATGCTTCCATCAACTCTACCTCCCTGGCTACAGGATCCCTGCCTGAAGCTGCCCTTGCAGCCACCATGGCAAGTAGGTGACTTTTGTGTTACCATGGCATTGCTCCAGGTGCAGGAAGCTGTCCTGCTCCTGCCCTCCCCCTCACTTGGGCAGATGCCATTCCCCCATCAGTCCACCATGCATGGTGTTGGGGGGCGGGGGGGGGGCACCGGTGCAATCTCAGTGCTGTTTTGCACTTACCACTGTCTGTCTGGGGCAAATAGAATCAGAGATAAATAAGCCAAAATTCTAAAAGTCTGGATGGGCCACTGTCCCATTTTCTGCTGAGCTCAGAGGGAGCTGCCGTTAACTTTGGTGCACCTAAAGGACAACAGTCTTGTGCATTCTTGGGCCAAGCAAGTCCTCTTGAGTATCAAAGGAGAAAATCAGACCCAGGCAGAGGACATCTGAGTTTGTCATCTGCCTCACAAAATAAAATGAGGCAGCAGCTGGACTCTTGTAAGATTATAAACAGGGTGTCATATCCTTTTCTAAACACACAATACATGGCAGATCTCCCTCAGCACCACCCCCGCCTACACAGACATACACACACTTGATCCGTGAGAGGTTTTGAAAATTTGGGCGGTAGAAACGTTTGTCACACCCACAAGCTATAACTGAAAGAGAGGAATGGGAGAAAAGCCATCCATTTTGGCTTCATGCTAAATTATCAGCTTCTTGGCTTCACGCCAGCTCAACCAGCTTATAATAATAACTGGCTCTGGGCCAAGGCTTTTTAGAGTGAGAGAGAGCGAGCGCACTGCTTTCTCTTTCTTCAAAAATATTTGTTAATAATCTCTATATTACTCATAATCTGTGTAGCTTAATTAAATAAAAATGTCTTTTTTAACTTGCCCACTAGCTCAAAACTGGCGGTAAAATCAAATTATTGGTAGTCCAGAATCAGTCTGGATTTCAAACATGAGGCATTGCAGAGACACTTTGTAGCTTGCTTGCTGGTTAGGACCCCTGCTACCCCAAGACTTCAACACAAACACTCACAGTTAGATAGTGGATGGCATGAAAACAAACAAAAAGTTTTAAAATCTATGATGAAAACCTACTGTTACATTGAACGATGTCTTGAACCTTGACCTGTTATCCCTGAAGATATACCACAGTGTCTCTACATGATAGGGTAAACTTTAAGAGGACTGACTTTATCTGAAAGATAGAGTCATGATGATGCCTGACATGATATCTTTCTAATTTTAAAATTAATCCAGTCAAACTACATTCCTAATGGCAAGGGCTGAAGGAGAAGCAAAATTCCTCTAATTCAAACGAGTGTATAAGAACTGTCAGGTCTCACTTACATAAATTCTATTTCCTCTGGTCTCTTTGTTGGTCTTATTATTATTATTAAACCCCTTAGAGCTTACCTGCTGTGACTGTATAAAAAGCCCCTCACGCATCTGAGGCGCAACCACAAATAATAACAATAAGCGTAAGCAAAGCAGAAATCATATCTCATGCCTTTTGAGCATAAAATACAGCAAAAAAAGAAAAGAACATATACTAAAGAGGTTTCCATTAAGTTGCAGGAAGAACTCCCAATGTTAATGTAATGACAGATTAGCTTACTGCATATTTTTATTAATGTCTTACAACTTGTTCCTTTTTCAGATCAGCTAATATTTTATCTTCCTCTTGCAGTGAAAACACTGGTCCTAAAAATTGTCTGTGTACAGAAGTCCCTGTCTTGGGTTTTTATTGTTATCCATTGTTATAATTTGTATTAGATATTAAATCTATTACTGCCCTGTGCTGACCCACAGTAAACCTATCAAGAAGTGTGTTAGGCATACATCAAGAAGAGGGTGAAGTTCAGTTCATGCTGGACATGCACCCAAATCCTCAGATGTTGAATTTTCTTATCATTGACCTTCCCTAAGATTTTTGTAGCCAAAAGCTGCCTAACTGGGTGCAAACTCTTCAAGAACAATTTTTATCTTCAGATTTCCAGCACCTCTTGTTTTCTTTCTTCTTTTACAGTATTTTTAGTCCTTCTACTTTGGGGGCTGTCACTAGAGGTATGATGATATCACAGGAGGCATTCAGCACTTCACAAGATTAGGTCTCTAGTCCTTGCCAAAAATTGGAAGGAATTGAAGACTCAGAAAAAGATAATAAAGCTTCCTTCTCTGAAATCGGGCAGATACATAGCAAGCTGAGCTGCAGCTGCCATAATACCTCCCTTTATTGTAATTTCCTTCTCCTTATTTATCACTTAAATTATTTTGATCCTATAGACACTACGAATGTCAAGATCACTGAGGTGCAGACTATTTTCTTCATTATTTGTACAGTGCCTTGCAGAATCAACTTCTAATTCCTGATTAGCCTGTACAAACCAATGCACTATAATAAATACCAGCAATATTAATAACACGGGAGTGTGAATCGTTTCCAATTTCAGAAATGTTCATGTCCCATTATTAATCGAATTTATACAAGGTTCTTATTTTAACTGGAGAAAATTAATCCGTTTCCAGTGGACAAACCGCACAAGAGAGTGTTTGCATTCTTCAGGTGTAAGGACAGAGAAGCATGATGATAGTCTTCAAGTTACAACTGTTGACAAATTTCACTCTGTGTATTTTCTCTAGAAATCTCATTATTTTCATCTTTCCTGTTGTCAGCTGAAATTTAGGCTCTGAGTCATGGAGGATGTATACGAAAGAAGTTTCACTCCCAGGTGAAACTGGATGCTTCACAGTGGTGGAAAACTCTCTGTTATATAGACTTCAGGACAGGTTGTGTCTACTTGGTGCAAAAGTTGGAGGGTTTATAGATTCAAATGCAAGAAGCACTTTAGAAACTGGACTGCTGCTTTATAATACGGTTGATTAGCCCTGGCAGGGAGCAGATGCTATGCGTTCTCTGGTAAAGGAGCACCGAAGGTGGAAAGGTAGAGCCTGGGTACCAGGCCCTCCAAGGCATAAAGTGCAAAGGCTGTCCTGCAGCAGAGTGCACTGGGTTGGCAAAGGCTTTGTGCAGGGAAGCCTCAGGAAGCCGGATGTGCTCCTTGGGATGCTTGTGGGGGACAGCAACTGCGTTCAGGCCTCCTGGCACAGCTCGCGCTGCGGCGTAAGTTGAGAGAACCAGTTCTGAGAGGCAAGTGAACGCGTAGGGCTCTCCATGCAGAAACTGCGATTCCAGTGGTGGCTTGTGCTCATTATATAGTGTGAGATCACAAATAGAAGTTTTCACACTTGCCCATCTGCCACCAACTGACTCTAAAGAGCTGGTGAATCATACACTTAAAAGAGGGCGAATTTTTCCCCGCTGCCATTGGAATGTGTTTTGAAATTAAATATGCACAGTACAAAAGCTGAATAACAAGGTTCTGCTGATCACACCAGACACTGTGTATAATGCTACAGACATGAGGGTCAAGGGTCTAGGCCAAGACCATGGACCTTAGTCACGGCATCAATGAAAGCTGATTCTTCCTTCCCCTTGGTGTCCCTTTCCATGTCTGAAGAGACTATTGAAAGAAAGATTTCTTTGAGAGGAGCCAAGGGAAAGAAGAAGGGGAGGGGGAGAGGGTTAAATAACATAAATATGGTGAAAAAATATTATTTTTGTACTTGCATATGGTACTTTTTTCTCTCTATTTATCTATATGCATACATTTTCCATTTGCTATTTGTAATTATGGCTTTGGCTTTACAATGTATTCATCAGTGACACTGTGATCCTTTTGTTCTGCTGCATATTAAAATGGTTCAGAAGATAGATTCAAAAGGTCTCAGGTTCCCAAGAAGGAACATAATAGGGGTAATGCATGGCAAGAACAGTTTCTGCTTTCTGCAAAACAGGAATAAAAAAGGGAGCTATTGCATTATACTTTGTGTATGGTACTGTACTCTTTGTCAAAGTGTTAGACAGATTCTTAACCATCGTAAATACTAGTTTTTAACCTGATTTATGTCTTGAAATAATTTTTAAGATTTCCCATGCTTACAATGGAAACCAGGCAGGATTTATAGAAGCATTATAAGCACATTCTTTTTGTGAAGAGCAATGTTAATATGATCATTTTGATCATTTAAAAAAAAAAAGAAAAAAAATATGAAGGAATGTTTTTGTTTTTCATTCCCACTTTAAAAGCAAGTTTTCTTTGGGTGTGACTAATCTACATGAAGTATAACTGTATCCATTACCCATTGTAGGTTTGCGCAATATGTGACAGCTGTTTGACCCTGTCACTAAAGTCCCTCTTGCCATGGAAAAGAGACAGGAATATGCTGCAGTGAAGATAAAACATCCTTTATTCAGACTGCTGGACAGAATCAGACTCCTTGGTTCTCTGGTTGCCAGAGAGACTCTGTATCCTGTGCATCTATATGTCATCACAAAAATCTTTCCAACCCCTGACCTGTATAGCCCAGTTGAGGAAGGAATAGAGTACACTACAGATGTCAGATCTCAGCTGCCCCAGGACTCAATTTTGCCTCCGATATGCTACCTGTTCCTCTGAAAACATAACTTCAGCATGCAGGCTTAAGGCAAGATTCATTCACATTGCAAATGAGAAGGCAGCTACAAACACAGCTGCATCACACAGGCTCTGCGATGTGAGTAATATTCGTTTTCCCTGTGATGCGTTCATATCTACCTCAGTCAGCTTTGTGCAAATAGAATAACCAAGTGTTCATCCAAAATCAGTCTTTGACTTGCTTTTACACTCCTTTCACACGAGCACGTGTCTAAGCAATGCAATGTTTGAATGAGGATACCTCAGCTTGCCTTCATGCTACTAGGTCCAGAACTGGAGGCAGTACTGCTAAATCAGTGGGACATTGAAGCTAATTTGTTTCATTAGGAAACATCAGCTGATGTGCCAGTAGGGGCTATCCTACCTGCAGGATCTTGTATCTTTGTGCAGTACTGGGTCTAAAATACATCAACTTATTCCGTGCTAGCTGGGCTGCCTGTAAGTGCCTCTGAGCTGCACCATGCAGACGTGACTTCAGGACTGCTGGTTCTCAGTTTCTCATCCATAAAACAGATCCAAGCAGTTAGTCCTAACTTCCATTTCTTGTTGACCTAATTGTATTAAAAGCAGTGACAGCATTTGATTAAGGGCCCCATGTTAGTCATCATTTCTGAAAATAATGAATATTCTGTCAGTTATCTGTTCCTCCTTACCATAGAAAAGCAAGTGATTCTTCCCATCCCTTCATTTTCCAGACCCTACAAATCTGGAAGCAATGAAATCAAACAAAACTCATAAAAAGTATCCAAAGAAGATGAGGAAAAGCTGGCTTCAGCTGGCAAATGTAGACATGCTGCTCTTAAACACTGTAGACTCCAAAATACTTAAGTGCATGCCACATTTTAACAACATGGGTATCCTTTCTGACTTCAGTAAGAGATCTTTAACTTATTTGCCTTCTTTGGGGAGTCTGAAGATCAGGACCATATTTACCATGTGGCATTCATGTTTAGGACAGTGAAAGAGAAGTTAAAAATATGTTTACTTAATTCCTCTTCTTTGTGTCTCTCTGGAATATAGCTGCTATGGATGTTTATGTGAAATTAATGTTGGCTATATAACATTGACATTATGGTTAACTAATTATTGTTGTCTCGGTTTCTAGTAACTTGCTGTTATTCACTCTCATTTTGAGTTTATTTCCTTCCCAAGGAAATTTGGACACATCTCTGAAATAAGAATTACTAAGTAATTTTTTAAAGCATTGTTTCTGGTAGTCTCACTTGTGCCTTTTTATGCTGCTAGTACAGCTAACTAGGAGGAAAAGTACTTGTCCAGTGTTAGAGCTGTGAAGGATAAAAGCCAGCTAATAAAACAATCATCCTAATTTCCCCCAACTCAGCCTTCACTCTTCCTTACACATTCAGCTTCTTTTACCTTTTTCCCTACCAATCAGCCTTGCTAATACCTGTCCCTGAAACACTTGAGCAGGAAAGACAAATTGATATTAACCATTCACCATTAAGGCAAAAGTAACATCTTTGATCTACTTACATGCTTATATTCAGGTAAACTACATATAGCCTGGAAAACGTGTAATTAGCTGACTGCAGTCCTTCCAAACAAGCTCTTTCCTTCTGTTTCTTATAAACCAGTGGCACTTTTCATATATGTATATTCAAGGATGTGTTTGAGGGAGGAGAAGTTGGATATGGTGCTTTTGTGAGGATATTGCTCACATCTCTTAGCTAGAAGGTTCTGTCTTGCACAAAGGTAGAAGGATGATCAGCTTATTGGTGGTATTTTACCCCACGGAGACTCAGTTTTACTTCAATTCTGCTTAGCCTTTGCTTGGAATAGGGAGTCTGGAGAGGCTGCTGCCACACGCTGACGCTCAGCAGTGTCTCACCTCAGTGACTCCTGCAGGAATTCAATGTGAAGTGGGAGGCACTGCCTTCATGGTGTCTTGCCTGTGAAAAAATTAGCTCCTCCTCCAATCCCTGGAGTTCCCACAGGATCTGCTGCTCAAAACACAGCTGTTAACAGACAGAGGTGGAGGTACGATACTTGGGCATAGCACATGGCCCTTTGAGAACTTTCTCTGTGGCTTGCTCTATGCGTGTACCAAGGCCTACATTTGTTCTGCTCGTGCCCTCGAGCAAGCAGCACTCAGCCCGAAGAAATACAATGCTGATAGGCAGGATGTACTGAACAAAGCTCATTGTTTTGCTGATACAACTATATCAATGTCCCAAAGTATAGTCAGAATAAGTGCACCTCTGCAATTTGTCTACCCTTTGTAAGTTTGCTGGTGGGCTAATGCTCATTCTCTTTCCCCTCTAAAACCCACTTTATCTGCTGCTTTGTCTTCTGCTTTTTGTATGCTTGTGGTTCAGCAGTATCACCATGAGTCACACAACTCTTACCTATGGCTACAACTTCCTTAAATGCTTTGCTACCATCAAACCTATGTAGGACATTTATCTGAGTTTTCTTATGACTTCTTTGGAACAATTTCACATTTTAAATTGTTTTCCACACTGGTACATTGATAGCTTTTAATTTAACTGGATATATATGCTCAAGTGTTGAGCAATCTTTGCTGTAAGGTGAGAATAATGGGTACTATAAAGACCTTTTAAGGTCCTTAAAAGAGTGCTTCTATCAAATGAAGCATTTTATAATTTCCCTACATGGAAATTTTTATCTTGGGAAAGCATCGCCCAAATACAAGAGATGGAATCTTCTGTTTCTTCTGATCTTCTCTTGCTATGTAGGTTTTTCCATTTATGGGGAGAAATAAGGTCCACAGCCATCTGAGATGAGCATTTTGGGGTCTCCAGGAGGCCTTTAAAGGGAAGTTAGAGAAATAACAAACTGAGGGACAAAATTCATGCCTATTTAACATTTTAACAGTTGGGATCGTAACAATCTACTGTAGTAAGGGGGAATTCATGTGGTCCAGTGGAACAGAGCGAGAGATGGAAGTCGTTCTCACTGTTCATGGGAAGAGTGCAGAGTTGTGAAAGGGGAAGGAAACTCAGATATGTAACAATGCAACATGCAGAAGAACACACAAATCTGCAATAAAAAAGCTGCCCCTGTTTGACCTTCTTGCAGTTTGAAGCTGGTCATCCTAGTGTGTATGGAGTTTGGAAACATTAAGTACTAGAAAAATGTAAAATATTCTCATAATAACATACGCTGCCTAGAGAAACTGTTGTGAAGAGTTTCTCATTACTGATATTTGAAGAGGTTAGTGATAGAAATGACTATAGGATGAATAATAAGTGAAAATATCCACTCAGATTCATTCAAACCAATATGAATTATGCCTGAGTCAGTAATGAGAGTAGGATTAGGTATACTGGACTTGATTTTCCTCTCACTTATAACACTGAAAACTAAAATTAATTCAATAGACTAGGTACCACTAATAAAAGTAGGAGCACCTACTTTCAGTCTGTAAGGTCCATATTAAGGAAGAAGCTCTGTTTGGTAGTTGACTTCAAAAAATTTTGTTCAAATCCCAACTTTTGTCTTGAGCCATTTATCTTTGTTGCCCTGTCACGATCCTTTTAATTTATATGCACAATCTGTTCAGATAGAAATCACTCCAAGATAAGGGCTTTTCTTGCTTAAAATCTGCTCAGATAGTGCCCAACACATCTGAAAAGGGAGGTACAAATGTGGAACGTGAATGTTACAGTGGGAATGAATCCAAGGTCTTGAGGAAGATAGAGGAATGAGCATGAGTGGCCGATAAGTGTATCAACTGGTTCAGTGCTTCTTGAATGAAAACTATATATGGCTTTTGTTTCTTATCGTCTTGTGGACCCATCATCCTTTTATTTACTTTTGCTTTTGTTGTTTCACTGCAGATAAAGATATCTTTGTTTCTCTGTAATCTCTGACACTACATGGTGCTGTGACTGAAAGGACCATAAAGGGATAAGCTAGAATGGCACATTACAAGCCACTGCTGGCACAAGCTAAAAAGGAGGAAAATTGAAACTTTTTTTTGTTTACATTTACATCATGACTTTTAAAGACATTTTTGAAGATTTTTTTAACTTCATTTAGTTGAATATATGTTGTTTGCTACAGAAAAGCAATTCCTTTTCATGTATCTTTAAAGTCTGTTTCCCCCTGTATATTATCTCTTCTAGTTTTGTAAAACAATTACAAAATTATAAAGTGCATGGATTGCCTGGGGTTTTTATGTTGGAAAAAAACTATGCCTTGATGTGTTGGTTTGATGAATTCCCATGGTAAGGTTGCTTAACCACCAAACCCCTCTTTTCTTGTTACGATATTTTAGAACAAAATTTTAAACAAATATCTTCTTGCCCATTCTAGTGATCAGTCTCAGAGAGAAACTTAGCAACAGTCTCAAATTCTGTGCATTAAAGCAAAGGGAGAAGAACGGCTAATGGGTAGTGTGCTAAGCCTGGGCCACTGTTCAGTTCCTCCCTAATCTGCACGCTTGCTCTGTGACCTTGGACCTTATCTCACTCCTGTTACTCTGTAAAGTAGAGGTGGAAACACATGACGTTCCACAGAGGTATTGTGAGAGAGATAAACATCAAAATCTGGGAGGCGCTCAAACGCTAGAGAGATAGAGGCAAGATAAGTACTGTACATAGAAAAAAACTCCATTATATGACTGAAACCCCCAAACAACAGGGCTTTAATCTTTAGACTTACAGTTTAAATAAAGCCTTGTCATATCCCATTGTGTAGTTTTCATGAATGTTTATTTCGATAGCCCTCTTGCAGTGACCATCTGGAATCATTCAGTCATACAGTACCACTCCGGGCACTAACTAATTTCCAGGTCCTTAGAACAAGGGCCCAAGTCTTACCAAAATCTGATCAATGTAAGATCTGAAGGATCAGGTCAGCTTGGTATCGGCCAATACCAAGCTGAGCCAGAAACTGGCTTGGTATCAAACTGCCATGGCTTAAGAAGTTACTGAGTACCCACTAGGCTCTGGGGCTTCCGTACCTATATGCGTTTTACCCATGGAAAATGCAAGATAATATAACCTCTCTAACCTGACTTTCAGTGCAGTCTGAGGGCATGCAGATACTGATGAATCATAAACATTTAATATGGAAAGATCTCAATAATGAAACTGGTACAATTTTGTGCGTACAAAAGCTTTTTAGTTCCACCCAACCACAGCTGCTAATCAAGATTTAGTCAGCATTTCTCACTGTTTTCCTGCTGCTGGAAAACAGGCTTGTATGCTCATTGTCCTTTTCTCTGACTCACCATCACCTCCAGAAACTCAGAAAGGTTGGGAAAGATCAGGGTCCCTAGGCCATCAGATCACATATCCCTCATGTTAAGCTGGGATGAAATGTCTAGATTCCTCAAAGCCTTTGTGTAGGGCCCAAGATCTCTGTCTCAGGACAGAAACTCTGCTACAGTGAACAGCCTCTCAGTTGTGAATACGATGGTGCCATATGAAAGTCACAATAGAAAGAAGGGGTGGTAGAAGGTGAAGATCTGCTACAGTAACGTTCTTTGCTTCAGGTGCAGCCCAGTCTAATGAGGAATTCAGAGGGGTTTCATGACATCAAATAGCGATAAAGACCATTAATAAGTTTGCATCTAGACAGTGACATCCATGTATGGAATAGTAAAATAATCAATGTAAGTAATCATCATTTGAGCTAAAATGGCTGATCACAGTTGCATTTTTCTGAACTAAAAAAAAAAAAAAGTAGTGTGAGTTTAAAATGACAAAGACATTAGCACATTGCTGCTTCAATGAAACATGGTAGAACAAATCTGATTGGGGGCTGGTCAGTTTGTGCCTGATGCCTAATCGAGAGCTTATTTTTTACCACAGTCCCTAGGGCACTGCTTTATCTTCAAAGCTTGAGCCAAGAAAATTCACATCTTCAAGTTGTCTGCAGGCTGTTTTTCTTTCTTTCTTTTTTTTTTCCTCCCTCCCCTCTCTCTCCCTCTCCAGATCTCCATCCTGGCTCAGTTAACAAACCTATTAATCCCTAGTCAAGTGCATACATGCAAAACTCCGATGAAAGAAAGCAAATGTGGAAGAAAAGGAGCAGAACTTCACAGATCAACACCAGCACTACTATTTTCCTTCTGTTTTAATATCTGTGTTCAGCAAAATTTTATGCATGCATATATTTTCCAACAATGTGGCAAGATGTAGCTTTAGTACATCTACTTCCCTGTAAACTTGGGCCAATAGCTCTCTCACGTAAGTGGCCGCTACTTTGTTCAAGAGACAGCATCAAAAGGTAGGGCTGTTTCAGGAGCAAATTTTCAAGGTTCCAGTGGTCTGCTACTAAAAGAAATTCTGTTGTGAGCCAGTAGGGTTTGGGCAGTTAATTCTCATTTGCATTTTTGCAAGATTTCTTTTAACCAGTTATCAATATTTTAGCAATGTAATGGGGAAGGAAACAGATACCAGAAATATCTTTTTAAAAGTACCTCTGCAACTCTGCCTATAAATTAAGAAATTAACTATGTAAGATCTATGGTTAGACACCTACAGACTGAAATGAATAAACAACAGTCTAATAGGGTGAATTACATCTACACAACAGTAGAAGTCATACCAGCATGCGAGACTGAAGATATCCATCAGTATATTCTATTGCTTGAATATGTTAGTGTTTTGAAAATTTAATCCGCTATATATGTATGGCTATTTATCCCTTCCCTTCCTCCCCTCCCCCCCCCCCCCCCCCCCCCCCCCCCCCCCCCCCCCCCCCCCCCCCCCCCCCCCCCCCCCCCCCCCCCCCCCCCCCCCCCCCCCCCCCCCCCC
>VZSC01001586.1:317446-354918 GCA_013398225.1 Steatornis caripensis
TTCTTTCGATAATCAAAAGCCACTAATATAGGTAAACATATCGAGATTTTTCTAACATGTTTTTTGTTTTTTCATCCGCAAATCTGCAAGTGTTTGCATATGCAATTGACTTCCAGGTAGAAACTTAGACATTTGTCCTCTAAATATTGGAGCTGGTGCAAATAACGTGGTAGAGAAACAACTACTTTGATTTACCCTTGCAATTTATTTTTGGGCACAAAAATATTGCTATACCTTTAATATATGCAAATTGCATGAACATATAACACAGGCCTGAGCCCTTTGAAAAATTCCTCCTTAATCTGCTAGACAACCTCGGTCGCGTATTTGGATAAAGCAGCAAAATTAATGGATGAAGGGAAAGAGGCAGATGTAATGTATTTGGATCTTAGAAAAACATTTGATACAGTGTCTGACAAAACCTTACTTGAAAACTTAATTGAAGTTGGCTTGGAGAAGAACAGTGTTATGTGGATTGAAAACAAACATTAATGGATAAATGGGTAAACAAGACTGCAAAGAAAGGGTAATGATAAACCACATTGTAATGATTGAGGAGTGGTGCCTACCAGCGCACCAGAGGGATCAGCCTTTGGTCTTATGCAACATCTTTATTAACGATCTCAGATACAAAGTAAGCAATGTATCGACAAAATCAGTGGATGATGCTAAATGCGCAGGAGATATAATTCTTCAGGAATGAAGATTTTAAATGGTTTAGCCATATCAGCATGAATAGAGACTAAACAAAATAAATTTCCTGTCATTTCAACGTACAGCACTACAGCTGGATACAAGAAATACAGCAGGGAATAATCTGTGGGGTATCAGATATCTGATAGAAGATATTCTGATAGATTGTGATAGAAGATATCCTGAGAAATGATCCAGAAGAAAGATCTAGAAGTAGTCGTTGATAATCAAAAACTAATATGAGCTCTACACATAACATAGCAGCAAAAAAGGACCATGTCAAGTGTGGGCCAATGACGCAGAAAAATAATTTCATAGGATATCATATAATGAGGTCACAGTCCTTTCTTACATAACTGTGGTCTTCCACACTAATGGGGTTATTATTTTCTGTCCTGGACAATTGATAAGAAAGCATACCATCTGGAGCAACAAATAAATAAATAATCAGAAAGGAGCTACATGGAAAAATAATGTGAAAGGCTAAAGCGGACTTGATATTTCAGAATATGAAAATGGAAATCGCCATTCTGCACATGATAGCTAAAAACAAGATACTTTTTTTAAGAAAAAGATAAAACTAAAACCAAGATAAGACTGAAAGGAGGACTTATGCTGAGCAAGAAAGGACAATATTCTTTATTTACATTAAGTATGACTAGCAGAATTGTTGTCATAGGGGAATGATGGAGCAAACACGCCTGGGTGGTTCTAACAGTAAAAGTTTTGATTGTGTCTGACTTCCTTTGAGGTGGCAGAAAATGTTTTCTGACCTGACACACATCCAATAGTTCAGTTACACTCCACACACCTGATGTACCTGGCCTAAATAACAAGTAGGTTTGAAACCTTCACAGCTGGTAAGATACAGTGATTTAGAACACATGCAGGCAGGGGCCCCATCTTCTCTAAGAGTTTGGTCAGTGATAGAAAAGCTGGGGAAAAAAGAAACAAAAAAGAAGGTCAGTAGCATCTGGAAACTTTGGCTATCCTCTAGGACATCATGCAGCTCGAATGCCCAGGGTAGGAGTTGGAACTATGATTTGTGTCTCCCTGTGCCGGCTTTGATGAATTTGGTGCAACATTACATTGCAAAGGGTGTCTGGGAAATTCTCTGACTATCATGTGAGGTGTCAACATGTATGTAGAGGTGTTATGTAAAGTCTAGTACAACTATGGTAATCAGACATATCAAGTGACAAGCTGCTCACAAAGTCTTGGAACCCGAGAGCATTGCACATGGGGATGCACCTGGATTAAGAAGCAGACAGTCTCCGCACAGGGTCAGAGGAGGTAGAAATCAGCCTCCTTCAGCAGGTGCTGCCCTAGCTGAATGGCTGCCCAGGGACCATAGGCCAGCTCTTGCAGAATCAGCTGTGGTGCATTGGCAAAGGCAACAAGCTAGGGGCAGTGCAACCATACCGCTGTGACAAATACTTTGAGAGGCATGGTGCATCAGAAAGCCAAAACGACTCCACATAGGTAGGAGAAGTTGGCCCTTCTGGGAGACATAAAAAGCAGAGGTAGGATATGGTGCTATTTGCATGACACCAGCCTTCCTGGGGAAGGTATAAGCCATTTCTTTCCATGTTTCAGTAGAAAGGGCCACGTGTCTGTGCAGCTCCTGCTGCAGCTGTATAATCCTCTGGGACTCTGAGGCCTAAAAGAGGTTGGTATTACGACAGGTTTCAACAACAGTGATGGTATCAGTAATTTCTGCAGTCTCTGAGGAAGGTTCAGTTTTGTACAGACCCTGTGTGGCATTATCCTTGTTATATATAACTTGGTAGAGGACACTGTAGTGGCAGCAAGTCATTTTCTTTCTGCCTCTGCCTGGCATCACTTCTTAAGCCAGACTTGTTCCCTGTCCTGATGCATAGGAGTTCCAGACCACTGCATATGAACCAGAAGAGAACAGATCTTGTACCATCTCAGAAGGATAAGGTTCTACCAGAAAATCAATATTAAAAGCATCCATAAATTGTGCAAGCACTGCACGAGCAACACATGATATTTGTACAATTCTTCTTTTCTCCCAAAGGGTCCTAGAGAATTTTATTCTGTCATCTGACACTGAAATGCAGCCACCTCTGGGGTGGAAGCCAGCAGCCATTCAGCATCAAGGACAGTGCCATATTTAAGCAAGACAAATGCACAGAAGAAAGACCATCTGTTAGCATGCCAGTCAATTTGTAGATACAAGTAGATCCATAGCAAGTTGTGACAAACCCGTGTGCCAAAGTCCCCTCCAATATTTGTAGAAGAGTACAGGCGAGCATAAGGAAGTCATTTGTGGTGGTGCTGTCAGCCTGCCTGGGAGGACTCTTTGCGCTCTGTGATATCACTACTCCCCCCATAGGACACGGGACTGAGCAGATCTGATGTTCTCAGTCAATGGCTCCCCTATATAAGGCCATGAAGGTAGGCATGACAACTTTTTTTGCTCAGCTCTAGTCAGTGGCTTTTGCCAAAGCCTTGAGCCAAAGCTCCTCCGGAGAAGTGCCCAGAAACATTTGGCTCTAAAACCCAGCTGAGAGATTTCTAAGTGCCAAGTTGTAGAAGCCTCATGGAGTCTCTGTGGCCAAAACCGTGGAAAAGGAAATTTGCTCTGAATAGAGCCCTTATAGATCAAACATTCAGAGTAGACTAAACATCTTTGACAATGAGTCTAAGATTTCATGGCAAGGCAATTTTGCTCAGTAATTTGTTCAGACCTAGATGTTTTTGGTTCTCACTAAATTATTTTCTCAGGACAGTTCATTTGAACATAATAAGGCATCCAAGCCTCAACTACAGCAGGACCTTTGCAATACAAGTGCACATGTCATAATACTGTACTTTCCGTCATGGAGATTTAATCCAATTCACTAAAATGATAGACTGTAATAGAGATTTTTCAATAACATATGTTAAAAAGGTCCTTACGTAATGATTTAGAAGTAGGGAGTGAAAGGATGATAGTGTGTTTCAGCATACAATATGCTATGAAGGATTAGCTAAACTATTGCGAAGCCCACACAGGTCTCTACTACCCTCAGCGCTTGTGAGTCATTATGGTCTTGTTTGTTTCTCTGATAAATTCAGTAAACTGGGGTGCAGTATATCACGCAGCAATGCCGTATATCATTCCATTCTCTAATAGGAACATAAAACAACCATTGATTGCAAACAGGCTCTTTTAAAGATTCACTACACTGTTTGGCATTTCCAAATGTTTTTATGTTGGCAAGTTATTATAATAACTCATATGGGATCAAAATGCATATAACTTATTCCAAAGTATTCCACATGCTAATTAAGTAAACAGAAGTGCACTTGTCCCTACCTCCCCCATCAAAAGCGGGTTTGCTTATTCTCCAGAATATTATTTCACTTCACATTCTCCTCTTTATGTATCATTCCAAACCTTCTTCCTCCACCTCCAGCATTCATATTCCTGTTCACTGACTCTCTTGTTACTGTCTCTGTCTTTTCCTATATCTAAAATATTAAAGTGAAGCAAGGTAATGAGTCACTTTTTATCTCTCCAAGGAGGAGAGAGGAAGATGACACATTGTGCACTGATCTTACTAAGAAAAGTACAGTATCTGTGGAGATTTTTTTTTTGTTTTCATTTAATCTTTACTTTATCAAAACTGCAGTGCACGAGTCATCTTCATTCTCTGGAAAAAAAAGAGCAAAGCAAAGCAAAGGCAAGTGAAAGAAGCACTAACAGTGATACCAATTACAACATTTTTCCAGTTCAGTTCAGGGCACTGGGTATATTAGTGCAGCTTGAAGACAGTCATGTCAAAAAAAAAAAATGTTTGATATGTATTAATTTCAGGCAAAATAAGCTTCCTCTTGATGTCCATATCTGTAAGTCCCATTAGAATTACTTATCTACATAAACCAAGGAAGAACAGACCTCTCAGAGTTAATTGTATTTTCACATTTGAAACCAGAGCTACAGTCTGCCATTAGCATGTTTATGGCTTACGTCTTTTTGCAGAGAGCAGGCACCACTAACATCTTCACAGACCCTGAATGAGGGGTGATCCCTGAGCTGACATTTTGGGATACATATTCTGCAGAAGGCAGAGGGGGAATGTCTGTCCCTCTGAGTCTCCCTCAATGCAGGCCTGGGGGGCATCTTGAAATGGCTTTCAGTCTGAACTGGTCACTTGCTTAAGCAGTGGTGGGGCTTTGCACCTACGATGCGTCCAGGAAGGAAACTGCAGTGGGGGGGAGGACAAAGAGTGGAGTCTGGCAGAGGTGAAGTGCTGGGGCTGGGGCCAAGAAATCACTCCCACTAAGGAATTTTCAAAAGAGTTCACCGGGGTGAAAACGGTCTTTGAGGTACAAATTGTTCACACCCCAACTTGTGGCTATAGTCACTTGTGCCAGAGGAACAGCCAAAACCAGCTGCTCCACGTTGTCTCATTAGATCTGCCATTTTACACACAGTGGCCAAAGACAGAACAGGCAGTTGCTTGGCAGAAGCCTGAGGCTGCTTGGCACCACAGCAGAAGCATGCTCTTAGCTCCGGCTGTGGCCAACACCAGGCACAGAGAGAAGGAGAAAGAGAGGAGGAGGAGGAGGGAGGAGGAGGAGGAGGAGGTGGAGGCGGAGGCGGTGGCGGCCCACAGGCAGTGCCAAACTTCATTATTGCAACAAGATTTACAGGTTCTAAGTTAGCTTTCTAAGCAGGTAACAGCGTCCGCAATGATAGAGAGGGACGCACACCTTATCTGAACCTCTCAGGAGCACTGTGAGGTCTGGAGAGCCATAAGCAAAGGGAATCATGTCATATCCATGCTATGTTTGAGTCTGGCAGTGAGCTCCCATCTCTGGGTGTTTTCATGAAAACAGAGGGCTAGCAAGCCAGCCTTCCAGTGCTTCGTCAAATAGCAAAGGACTTTGAGTGCCATTATTGAAAGATTAGCTACAATCACCTCAAGCTCCAGCTCAGACACCTACCATGATTAAGTTCCATTGTGACGATACATTTCCTTTTATTGTGGCTCTTTCAGACGGCATTTCTCCAAAACAATCATTATAAAGGAGGAGGCAGCTTAAGAGGAAGGCCTTGTTATTTTATGGATTGTCTTTCTTTTGCAGTGTGTGTTACAAATGCAGAATCACAGTTAACAGGACTGTCTGTGAATCTTCCACTTTAAGATGATAAGGTACCAGCTTGCTGATACAGCATAAATTCAGTAGTCTCTTATTTATCTATGTTGGATGTGACAATATTAATCGCTTCAAAATAACATCTCATAGCTCCCAGTGCAGGTCCCTGTGGTCCCTTCGCAGGGAAGTCACAAAAATGCAAACCCTCCTGAAAGAATTAATTTATTTATTTAAAGAAAGTGGAGTTTCAGATTTTTTCTTTACTGCCTTAGCATCGTCTCTGTTTTCCTGAGGTTATTGTTAATGGCTGTAATACCACACTCACAACTTCTGGACAGCATCCACCTGCACTAGAACGATGAGCGCAAACATTTGCATTTGGATACTTCAAATTTATCTTCTTCCCCTGTGACTTTTACTTGGTCATCGGGCTCCATTGTGGCAAATGTCATAGCATCTCTGATGTGGAGGATCAGACTGCTCTTTGCAGTGATACTGGCATAGTCAGGATGGTAAGGCTGGACGTCATCCAGTTGCACAAGGAACAGTAAGCTTGATTCAGTCCTCTTGCCTACACAGAGAAGGCCTATATTCTCAAATCCACCTATTGTTTGCCCAGTTACTTCACTTTTTCCAATGAAGATTTTGTCAGTGTAATGTGCTAAACTTAACTGTATGCTCAGCCTTCCTCAGTCACCCCAGGACACAAGAGATCTTGGTCTACCACACCCACCTAAGTCTTAAATTCAGAGCTGGAGGCTGAAGCGCTTGACAAGACCTTCCTTCTGCAGGCTTCAGGAGTAGCACTTTGACTGAAATGAGCTGAACAAAATATGCAAGTAAGCGTTTAACTCGCAGCTGGGCTTTGGGATAAATCTCTTGGAAAATTTGCACCAGAACTGGCTGGGCCAAACTTCGGAATGCCCACACCGTATCCTGAAACTTCTGAGAAGAAAATACAGGCCTCTGAGTACTTTGCCAAATCACTGGTGGCTGTGCTTGTGGAGGACATGCTTATACAAGAAATTATGAAAAGTGCACAATATTGTCTGGAAAGAAATAAGCCCTCAAGGCTGCAGCTCTTGTTACAGGGGCGAAGCTAAAAAAGAACCGTAGTTTGCAGCTTGTATCCTTAATTTTATGCTGTACCTTTGAATATCTTGAGGTTTTGGAAGTTCCTCATTCTTATATGAAAATATATTCAAAACTTACTTGTCTTAAGATATTTATTTTTCTTTCCAGTGCTGAGCAGAAAAAAACAAAGGAAAAGAGCATGAAATACATTCGTGTCTAAACCAGAATCCTCACAGTGGAGGCAAATTGGGGACACTCCAAACAATGTCAAGTTTTAAGAAGCGAAGAGGATTTTCCCCCCTATTGTTTTAAGGTCTTTTTTTCCCCCTCACAATACAAAACTAACTCTTACAACTCACCTCACAGTATTTCAGGCTGAAACAGCACACACCAAGCACCTCAGTAGCATCAAATGAAAATCAGCATACCCCTTACAGAAACAGAAAGTGCAACTCAAACACTATGAACTTATATTCAAAAGCGTGCATTCTCTGTGGAGACGGAGGACGTATAGGAAGGAAGCGCACTTTCAGGGTAGTGTAACACAACCCTCTTCTCTGCCATTCCCTTCTCCTGGCATCAGGGTGGATGTAATTCTTCTCATGCATTATTGATAGGCCCAAAAGCCTGCCAAGCTAGCCTGCTTTTTTTGTGACAGACAAAGGAGGGTACATGGATGGCACCTCTCACTGCTCGGGGCTCTGCTTTCATTAAGAACATTTTCTGCCTGTTCTCCAAGGGCACCCTCTGTCAGGGACTGCCACGCAATAAAAAAAGTATGGCTTTGAAGTCCAGTGAATAGAAAAAAAATGAATTAGCGTTCAGGTGTTCGTGCAACCTGATTACAAAGGCCCAATTCGGTGGCGTCCTTCACACCTTTTCACTTGTCCCTGCATAATCTCGACACATCTTTTAGGCTCTCTGCCTTTCTAGTCCCTCTCCTCCCTGCTCCCCCCCATCCCTTTATTTCCTAATGCTTGCAGGTCCTCCAGGAAGACACAAGCACTTACAGTTGTTGAGTGATTAAATATTTATAATCAGGGCAATGAGTGAGGTGTTGAATAATAAATGCTAAGGTTGAGGCGGCCTTAGATAATTTCTGCAGATTTCTTCATCCACAGCCTCTTTGATTCTAAGGCAAAATCCTTTTAATTAACAAAAACTTTTTTTCTTTTCCTTCCTTCTTCTTCTTCCTCTTCTTTTTTTAGCAGCTGTGACAGGCAATAGTCCTTTATCACTGTTTTGGTCATGAACCTTAAGCCTGAGACAATGCTAGAGCTGTCATTAAAACCTTAGATAGACATGCATAAAATTTACATTGGTTGTTGCTTGCTCAGATTTGCATTTGGTTTTTATATATATGAAAAATATATAAAAAAATATATATCTGTTTACCCACATTCACTGAAACTCCTCTACCGCAACTAGTATTTAGTAAAGAAATGGAAGTCTGTAATAAATGGTCAGTCAGCTATTAGGGACAGTTATAGCATGTTTTGATGGATACGATGAGTGACTAATATAAAGCTTCTTTTTAGAGCTGTAATTGTAGATAACACTGTACTCTACAGAACAGAAAGAAGAGCTAGATTATCCACAGGTTCCTCTTGATCTGAACTAGCAATGAATTTAGCCTTTAATATCTCTCTTTGCCCTCCTTAATCTCCCTAACCAATGACATTGGAGCTACTGATTTTTTGAATCTTTTTTCTTTAGAAAATACTCTTTCAAAAAAAAAAAGTGTTGGCTTCTGGAATCATGTGAGAATTTCAGTTTGGGGAAAGGAGTGTTCTTCTTCTTTAACAAATATTTCAGACAACAGTGGTACAAATAAAAATCCTGTAAAAGTGACATCTCATGCGATCACAAGTCCTGCAGCAAGTAAGAATCATTTTCTTTCCCCTCTCTCCTTCCAGTTACATTCACTCTCAACTATGCAGGAGGCTGGATTTGGCTGAGAACTGCTGGTATAACACAGAAAAAATAAAATATGTTGTATTTTATAACTTCTGTTGCAACATCTCCTGTGAGCCATGGTTTGGAGAGACCAACATGAAATGACCAAAAGCAGGAAAAATGCATTCAGCAGCAGGATTTTGAGAAATAGTAAAAAGGCATCAGACAGCTAAGAGCTTTGAAGCATTTCAGTGTCAAAGATGACTTAACCTGGAGCATAAAACTAACAGAGAAGCATTAGGAACCCCATAGTCTCTCTACAATCATGTCACTCTGATGGCTATATCACTAACTCCTCTCAAAAGGGATGTTACCATATTTCCCCATGTGACAACGCAGTTTTGAAGATTGGTAAATAAATGTTCTATAATATTTTGAGATTTTCAAATCAGAAAGGAACTGGAAAACATTCAAAATACAAAAGAATGTCAAAGTTTCTCTCTGATGCCCCTTGCCTCTCACACTTTGCGCCAGCTCCGGGGTGGGCTCTTTTCTATGGGCCACAGCTCTTTCTGGAAATACCTGCCTGCTCTGCCATGGTCCTCTGGAGCCGGATGGAAGCAGCTGGAACCAGCTGTGTCTCGCATGGGGCAGGCCCAGCCTCTCCTCACAGAGGCCACCACACAGCCTCCTGCTGCCAGCACCTGGCCACGGACACCCAAAACATGCTAAAAATTTTAGCAATAAATTACATTTTGAGAAACCTGCAATTTAACATGCTGTAGGTGGACACAGATGAGGAATATTTCTACTGATATATTCCATTGTTTGACTCTTCAGATATAAATACAGATCAAGAGAAATTAAGTTGTCCACTTAAGCTCAATTGTTGAAATACAAAAGGGAATAGGGGCTGAGTTTAAATCAAAACATCACACTCGTGATTAGCTCTGTAATGCAAACAATACTGCTTTTCTGGTCGTATTATCTCATATTATCATATTGCCTAGCATTTTATCAGATAATTTGAAATAATGTGACATCCAAAGCAAGCAGTTGGGATTGGTATTTCAGGGAGGAAAATGGTGACATCCAGGCAGACCAAAAAGGTGACCAGGGTTCAAAATATTTGCTCTATTTACTTGTATAGCTCAAAACACCAGTACAGTGTGCAACAACAGAAGCAGAAAGTTGAGGTTTCTGGAGGATTTTTTTCTTGTTCTTTCTGAACAATGTTTATGTTGTAATCTTACCCTTCTACTCAGGTTTACGCTGCATGGCTACTTCATCCTCAGCCTCACTAGGCTTCAAGACCTCCATCCTTACCAAATTCACATAAGTGTTTACTCATGTGCATGGATCATTCATGTCTGGAGAGATGAGAAGGGGAAAAAAGGATCCTGCACAAATAAGAAGTTTCCAGGAACCAATGTGGATTGTAAACTCTCTAGAGAAGCATGGATCTTGGTAGCAATCTCTATGGCTTCTATCCTTGTCATACGCTGACCCTAGATGCCAAAAAAATATACGTGTTCAAACTAGTTTGATTTCTCACACCTTTATGGTATTTGAAGAGGGGAAAAATTCATCCCTAAGTCAACTCCTTTAAGTTAATTCAAGCCTTTAACCTCTGTTTTCTCAGAGTCTTCTACTCCCTTTTTTTCTATTTCCAGAACTGGGTAGTTTACTTGGGACTCTGGGTCAATTTCTAGTTGTAAAAAGTGCTGTAAATCCACCAGTTTCAGGAGAGTTGCTGCTTTTCACTGATAAATAGAGTTCAAAGGTCAGTACTACAGAAGAAACTCCCATTTACACTTCAGCCCTTTACAACACCTGTCTGTATCTCGGTATGTATGAGCCATTACAGAGTTAAGGCTGTGTTACCCTGGCAGAAAAATGGAAAGAGGCCTCAAGGTGCACAAGATTTATTCCCCACTCAAAACGTAGTCTTCTGCCTCAAGCCACCTATTACTCTTACAACTGAGTCCAGTTTTGAAACAGATAAAATGCTTACACGGAATTTTTCTCCTAAAGAGGACCATTTGGGCTGTGTATGTTGGATAGCAGCCTTTGTGCAGAGTGAGTAATGTGAAAGTCTTCATATGGGTGTTTGGTCTTGAAAGGAGACAGTACAGAACAGAAACAACTTGTAACTAGGCGAGATCTTCGTTCTCTGCTTCATTCAGCTGCTAATTTAATTGGAAAGTAGTTATTCTTCTTCCCTCTCCACTATACTTGTAACTTTCTGGAGCAGGAGCTGCCACTTCACATGTGTTTGTACATCTCCTACCAGCAACGGTCAGATCTTAGTTAAGGCTTCTCGGTGACATTATAATCCAAAACCATTATTAATAATAATAGTAATAAAGGTAAATACCACATGAAAAAGGCATTTAGAACTCTGACGTAAACATCTGAAATTCAAGATTTATTAGCAAATTTCACTTTATGAAGAGAAAATGTATCCAGGTGCATAATTAAGTTATGTCAGGGTCTAAATGCAAAATCTGCATAAATATTTGACTCCTAACAGCATTCATTCATGTAATACTTCATGCTCCTCAGTTTCCCTTTGTCAGGTTCATCTTTACACAAGCTTTCAGGCACCCTGTGATGGTGCATTACAGAGGTAACAGCAGCATGCATGCCACAACTAGAGCAATGGATGGTAAAAGGTTGCTTAGAATTGCCTCCTAATTTTGTTTCCTCTCCCTACCAAGGGGTAATTGCTAAACTACCAACAGCTAAATAGATTTATCGCCAGATGCCAAGGCTGCTGATAAGTTTTGGACATGTCTTTCCCAGTAGGGGCCACTACAGAGCATTAAATAGGAAGACTGGGAAGAGAAAATGAGTACAGTATAACAGAAGGAACCAGGTAAATATGAAAAATGCTTCACTGGAAGATTAATCCTTCCTGTAGTCCACCGTTAAAGTAATAAAAGGTTTATGATTCATTTCTTACATTATAATGGAGGAGGCAATTAGTAATTACTGGATTTATAGTATTTGTTGTGTTAACTCAGCCAATAAAATACACAGCAAAACTGTTTTTCTGAAGCACATTCATTGCAAAGTAATGTTCCTGAAGCATTAAAAATGCAATCTAGTGCACTACACTTCATGTGTTATTACAGAAAGAAGGATGGTTCTCCAATGTACACAGACATATTAAGAACTCAAATATTTCCTTCATTTTTTCTATGTAATTTTTTTTTCCCCAAGAAAGGTTAAACAATCTAAATATAGTAATAAGATTTAGCACAAAACCCCACAGCTGCTTAATGTCTATTGTTAAAAAATTAAGTACACTTTCTCAATCAAACTACCACATCTTTCCCCTTAATGTGCAATCAAGTTTGGGTCTTTTCTTCAATCGGGGAATGGCCAGACTTACACGATCTTCACTAGCTACCGTCATTTCCTTCTAATCTGCCCTAAAAATATTTTTACTTCCACTGAAGCACTTCATTAAAATATTATTTGCTTCAGCAGTATTTTTCTCCTGCTGCAAATCAGAATTCCATTAATATACACTGTTCAATTTCAAGTAAAGGTTTACATTCTGGCACTGCTACAAAGTAAATTTTATACGTGGTTTTAATATGTAGCAAAAATTTTAACCTGAATTAACAAAAAGTTAAAGCATTATTTCTGTTACATTCTTGTGTCTCACCTACATGTGCCTTGGAGCTGAGGAGCTAGCAAAATAATTGATTTATAATGTATTCACGTTCAGTTATTGGGCTTCTGTCCATGAGCTAAATTAAACATGTAGAAATAATAGACATAATAGAAATAATAAACATGATAGAAAACACATGGCTTTCCCTCCAAAACACACAATCATCTCTCACTTTAGCCAAAGGAAGATATAGAATAAACATCACTCATCTAGAGGGACCCTAAAGCCAGGGAGGGAAAACGGAAGGGTAAGGGAAGGAAAGAGGTGAAATTTGAGGAAACCCCTCTAACTTAAATGAGGCATTTTTCTAAATCACTACTATAGGCATAAACCCCATGAAATTCAAGGTTGCCTGTTCTCCTACAAATACACTTTCCTATACATTCTCTAAATATTTTCATTTGCAAAAATAAGATTGACTTTTCCTTCACTGAAAAAAACTAGCCACATAATCCTCAATTGTCAAGGCAGGAACAGCCCTGTAATACAATTTCCTTCTAAAAGTTCCTAAAACTGAATTTAGAGTTATACTGTCATGTGTAGCACTCCTTAGGGGTTCTTTGAAAACCATTTCCCCATCTAACTATGTAACTCTGTCAAACCAAAACGGGAAGCAGTCAATCTTGTCAACTGTTTCGAGTCAAAAAGGTTTTTGACGGTGCAGAATAATTAATTCTAATTCTTAGAAGTAAATTTCTGCTGTGGAATTAAGTTCACTAGAGTAAAAGCTGTTGGAAAATTCAAAATTGCCAAAATTATTGAAGTAAAATCTCTTTATTCACATGAACATTTTTCTGACCCTATTATCTTCAGAATTTTGATAGGTAATATTGATTTTCAGTTCCTATGTGAAAAAAACTGTAATCTGACTTTTTTGGGGAAGACAACAAAAGCTTACATTATCCAACAACAATAACAGATGTACTACAAAAGTATTATTTGTTAAACTGGAAAAAAAACTTACAGAACTAACATGTAAAAAAAGGCCAAACAATAATAAGTCATATAGCATCCTCTTTATCACTGTTTCCTTAACACAGTTTCAAACCTGAAGAAGAGTCTGTGTGCCTTAAAGCTTGGTTTTTTTCCAACCATATCAGTTGATCTAATAAAAGATAATGACTCCACAAACCTTCTCTTTAAAAACATTTCACACACTCTACCTAGAGACAGAGGGGGAAAAATTAAGTTCGCAAGCCTTTCTTGTGAAGTCCCGTGGAAAGGACGCTGAATTTGTCTGGTTGCAATATGTAATAAACAACCCTGTTAAAAAAAAGGCAGAAGCTCGCACAGCATCTGCTTTGCAAACTTAAATAACTTGGCCATTTAAGTTGTTTTGTTTGGTCTATTGCATATGGCAAAATGGTCCAATTGATGCACTCAGTACCATCATTTTTAAAAACTAATCTGTTCTTTTCCCTCCCCATGTTGATGGAGGATCAGTTTAATATCTGGATTGCTGGCAGTGCACTTGAGTGCTGGTGAGTCAGCTAGATGGGAATGCTCCCTCTGAGTCAGTGCGGAGCCAGCCGCCCAGCATGGTGCTTGGGGACACTCTGGTGCTTGAGCTGCAATCATTTAGATCAGAGAAAACCAAAACCCTGAACAGTTGCGGTCACTTGAGATCAGATGGAAAAAACAGAGATATTACGCCAGTATCCTCAGCATACTCAAAAGAAGACAATAATTGCACTAGGCCAGATCTGCTCGCACTCTGCCAAGAAGTTTGATGAGATAAAGATAGTCTTCTATGTTTTCTGTCATTAAAGAGTCAAGCTTATTATTTTTTTATTGAAGGAAACTGTGTCAATGTTGCTATATTCCACACGAGAAGTGGTTGCATTTCAGCGCTACAGAAAGCGATTCTGGTGCGTGTAAGTTGTAGGTTTCCACATGACAAGGAATAAATCAGTCCTAGCTGTGCTTTTGCATTTATTTCAATGGAGTTTAGAGCAGTCCCAGAGTTTTTAAGGCATATATAAATCATCCGGGAGAAAATAAAAGACATTTAATCACAAATGAATTCTTCTTTCTGAAAGAAAGAAAAAAGTGCACTACCAATTCTTCCCCTGGCCTGCAAGCTCTTTGCAACAGGGACCAGATTTTTTTTTTGTGTTCACCCAGTGCATAGCACAGTCAGCTCCTAGCACAGTCAGTTCCTCTGGGTTTTGGATGATGCATCTCAACAAAGCTATAACAACAGCGATAACCCTGATGACAATGATGTCCATGATAAGAAATTCAACACTTTCCAGTAAATAACACATATAATTATTACACTCCATTTCTGTTTATTATTCAAGTATTTTTAGTTTCCCTGAGCAAAAGTTCATGTCACTGACAATGCAGTCAATTAAATATACAAAAATGAACATCTGCAAAATTTTCAGCCGAAAAGAAAACTCTTATTCTTTCTTACTTTAAGAAAGAAAGGGACAGACTGACAGGAAAGATTTTTCTGGTTTTCATTCTAAAATACTCCAACTCTTGTTGTAACCACCATCCCCCTCATTCACATTGTTGCACAGTTAGTTGGCAATTTGCTAGGGATTCATCATAAACACAGAAAACCATCTGACAAACAAAATTAGTTCAGTGAAAGGGACAATAAAATTTCGAAGTGATTCAAGGTGCACAGATCAGGGAAAAAAGATTATGGTACTCAAAGTAAAACAAATAAACATTTACTTTAGCACTGTATTGAAATGGAAAAGCATGTTTCCATGTGGGTGAAGTTAAAATGAAACTCTCCACGCAGTATACGTTGAGATCCTGACCTGAGAACTCATCTGGCAGGATAGAACGCAAAGCAAAATTAAAAGGAATGAGTTCTCCACCCACCAAGCTCAGCAATGCTGCTAGACACTGTAATATTAATTGAGGCCTGATATTTCAGCAACCATTGATTACAGAGTGGAGCTGAGTGGAACATTTCACACAGAAAGTGAGACAATGTTGCAACGAAGTCAGGAAAAAAATATCACATTTCACTCAGCTTAGTTTTGTGAACNATGTGGGTGAAGTTAAAATGAAACTCTCCACGCAGATTACGTTGAGATCGCGTTGAGATCCTGACCTGAGAACTCATCTGGCAGGATAGAACGCAAAGCAAAATTAAAAGGAATGAGTTCTCCACCCACCAAGCTCAGCAATGCTGCTAGACACTGTAATATTAATTGAGGCCTGATATTTCAGCAACCATTGATTACAGAGTGGAGCTGAGTGGAACATTTCACACAGAAAGTGAGACAATGTTGCAACGAAGTCAGGAAAAAAATATCACATTTCACTCAGCTTAGTTTTGTGAACTTTGACATTTGATTTCACTTAGCAGAATGGAGAATTGCATTAGAGTAGAGAAGGGGAGCACACTAGATTGAGAGGGGGAGACAAAGGTCAGGCAGTATACTGTTCTCTAAATGTTTCACATGTTTAATAGTTAATATTTGAAGATATGGGAGCAGAGCCTCAGCTTGACCAAAATTTTGATGCATGCAGAGGAAAGACACCTCTCAGGGACACAACTAGCGCTCCCAGCTGTTCTGACCAGACTCAGGACGCTCTGACTCCTAGCCCAATGTAATATGAAGACTGCTCCAAATCTCTTGAGTTGGTCAAGGCCCCTAATGAAATGTTGGACAGCTGAGCATAGGTGGAGCAGACACTGAGATATAGCCCTTGACACCTGGTGACATGTTTTGAAGTGAAAGCCTTGCCCAAGGGCAGCTGCGCCTGGGTGCGCTGCCAAGCTGTCTCTCTGCTATAGGCGTTTGTATGGCAGTTCAGAAGCCAGTGGAGGGCTGGTTTATAAAGTAAGCTGAGAAATTATAGCGTTCATTTTTATGACAGCCGACATTCACGTCATCATTGCTCGAGTCCCTCAGCATCACATGGCTTTCCAGGACCAAACCCTCTTCTGAGTGAAGAGTTTTGCCATTGATTTTAGTGTAAGTCTTAAGGAGTTTTGAAGAGGATTGTGTGAAGGTGGTCTTTGTACGGACACTCGATTTAGAGAATCCCACCATCCCTCAATAGCATGATGCTGGGGCAGGCGGTGTAATTTGTTTAAGTATCAGGGAAAAAACAAACATTTTTTAGCTATTTTAGATTGTGCAAATTCTGTATGTACTTATATGGTGAAATGTATTACCCTCATTTAGCAAACTTTTTATTCAACAACATGATGTAAACAGCTAATTTTGTCCCTTTTGCTAGGACTAGGAGTGCTTTGGATGAAAGAAGGTGGGGGGGGAGGGAGGAAATACTGGGATGTGTGAAATGTAGGAGAGGAAATGTAAGAAGAGAGAAATCAGAACATGACACATAATGAGGCTACAGAAAGAGCAGCTGATAAAAAAAGATAAGCATTAAAGAGGAAATCAAAAGACAAGAAGTTATCCACTTGGAATTGATCAAGAAACAAGAGCATGTATGCCTGTAGTAACATCTCCATCTCCCATTGGCAGTTCCTGCAAGATCCAGGGTGTTCCCTGAGTCCTGGCTGACATCCAGCTTGAGTAATTATATTCTACTTACATAAAATTCCCCTTGCAGTTTCAGTTGGACACCACTTTGCATCCCAAACGGTACTGCAGTGTGGTTATGCCTGCTTCACAGCAGAGATGGCTGCATTTCAGCAGGGAGCAAAGTTATCTTTTTATATAGTTCATATACCATGTTATAAAGCACCTGGGACCCTCCCGCATCAAACGTGCTGTACATATTATGTTATCAGTAGTATTCAAGTTATTAGGAGAAATAGTATACAGCCATCATTTATCTACTGAGACAATAAATTCTGTGTTAAGTAGGGTCTAAGCTAAATCGCAGTGCCGTGGTAGTGCTCAGATGAAATTGAATGGCACAGTTATAAAAGTAATTGAACAAGTCAGTATGGCTACAGCTGGGAAAAGTAAATCAAAGGCCCAGATCCTCAGCTTAAGTAACGTGGATTCACAGAAGCTCAGCTATTTACACCAGTGGGGAATCTCTATCAAAAACAGGCTGGCAAAGAGACATTGACCATCCTTCCCAAATTTTTACTGCTTTCCCACCCAGCAGGAGCAAGCAGGCAAGTGCTGATGAACTGTGTTTTAGCAGTAGCTGAAGACTCAGGGGAGGTTCTGAGGCCAAGAAATTAGAGAAAGGGAAAAAACACACACACGCATACACAAATTCAAGGAAAGAGCCAGTGCCAGTGAGAGAGAAAACAGATTCAGAATGCAACTAAGGTTGCAGAAATGATCCACAGCAGTCAGCAGCTGCAGGTGAAGGAGCCAGAAGAGGGGAATTGTGCTGTTGCCCAGTAGCTTGAAAAGAAACCTGACTTCTTATTAGTTTGGGTTTTTATCTTTTTTTTAATGTGTAGATCAAAAGGGCATTAAGTAATGCAATCCATGTGTTTACACAGAGAGCAGTATTAGTAGTATGGGGATACATGGAAGCCACATGGGAATATCTGCTAAATGAGACCATACCAAAAACAGCCATTCAGCAGTCTTGCAAAACCCATTGTATGAAGGAGAGTTGACCACCACATAATTCAATTCAGCTAAGTGAAAGACACTGAGTGAGTGCAGCAGCTTGTAAGGGAGAGGCAGATCTGCTATACTGGTCTAACCTGTTATTTTTCCAGTCACTTCCACATCCAGAGTTAGGAGATGGAGCATGATAGGTTCTACAATGAAGAGTGTGATACAAAAATGTAATCAATTAGTGTGAAGACAATGTAGACAAAGCAGAGCATTCAGCTTCCAGAATTTCAGAGGTGTATTTAAAGTATGGAAAAACGGCTTAAGTTCATTTTTGGTAAGTCGATGTTTTCTTGATCATGTTTTTGACTTACTGAACAGCGACTAGCACTTCATATACTACTTCTTACTGTACAATGTGACATGAAAAGAGCTGTGTAATAAGAGACACACATTTTCCAGAGCATGATTTTTCTGCTTAAGAAAACTCGCTTGGACCTGCAAAGTACTCTTGTGAGATAAGAGGTCAAATAATCTTTCATCCTTGGTGAAGTGACGCAGAATTTCTGGGGCTCTGTGGAATCCATGATTACAGACATTGTTTCAAAAACCTTGTCAAGGTGGAGGCAAAAGCTCTAATGTATGCCAGTATTTGTCATCTTCTAAAGAGGAAAGGAAGTCAATTGAGAAGGAGAAGAGTTTAGCTCCTACTGTTTTCCAATTGACAAGCTGGTTCTGCTGCAAACTTCAGAAGATAGCACGAATATAAACAATTCAGCTCGAATAGATTCAACAGCTAACACCCGAGTGAGGAGAACCCACTGGATACAGTCAAAGAGTGATAGATTTAAATGGGAAATACTGCTGGATAGCATAATTTCCTTCAAAACAGAAGGAACTTCTAAAGCACAACAGCTGTAGTTATTCCATACTTAGAAGAAAAAAAATCTGTTTTTCAGAAAGAAGCAAAGATAATTGGGAATAAAGCTTAAGAAAATGGGTCAAGGAATATTTTTATTATTATTTTGCACATACTTTTAAGTATTTTGTTGAATTACAGAACCACATACCTGAAAATCTTACTGAAGCACCAGAGACAAGACTTAATTCTTTATTGCAGGTCTGCTAAGGCTTTTCAGAATTAAGCTAAATTACTGTGTCTTTGAAGACTCATATTTTTGACAAATGTCTAAAGCTTTTTGATCTTTACCATGTATTTCACTCTGGTCCACAACTGAACTTTGCAAAAAATTAGCTTTTGATTTTGTGCCATGCATTTTGTCAACTGGATTCTTGTGAGCTTTGGTTTAGCAACTTCAAGCCTCTGCTTCACAGAGGCTAATTAAATTAAATCAAGCGAGTGAAAAGGCAGCCTCTCAGGTCTGCAGTAGAACAAGAGCCAGTCCCAGAGGGCTGAAGGAGGGTAACGCAGCAGCCTGCAAGCTTCTCCCCTTCCCCCATCTCTGTAGAATCTGTCCTAGGCACTGTCCAGGAGGCTGTTAGCTGAAACTGGCATCTGCTGTCAACTAACACTGGGCACATGAAAATGAGCCAAAAAGACAACAGAAGGAGAATGGAAGTGCCAATGTCCTCAGTATTTTGGCGCTGAATGGAAACAAAATCTCCTTTATCTACCTTACTAATTTGTTTGATTAAGGGGATGTGACTTTTTCCCATACACTTGTGACTGGTGAGAAAGCTGCTGGGAGATGGCTTTTAAAATCATGTGTGCCATTGATTGCAGCTCACAGTCTGTGGGCAGCAACTACTGTATTATCTCCTGATTAATAGAATGGTCTCACTATAGGAAAGTCTGCAAGCCTGGGAGAACTTAGGGTAATTTCTACTGGTATGTGCCACAAGGTTGCAATCAGCAGACATAATTTGGGGTCACAGTAGTTACCATGTCAGGTATAGGTGGAAGTTTAGAAATCTCACCTTCACAGGACTATTTTTTTCATACTGCATACGAGCCCACTGGTTAGGAAAGTTTAAGTGTCCAAGACAGTGCTCACTATTGGAACTGGAAATTATTTTACTGTATTGCATAAACATGACAGTAACCTTTCCTCTCTAAATGCAATCTGGTCTTGTGCTAAGTAGCTGAAAACCTGTATGCATTGGGATCAAAGAAGGAGACTGGTCTGCAGGGAGAAGTAATACATGTTATTAAACTGGTTAATAACATTGTGGAGTTGGGAGAAAAAGAAAAAGAGAAATGCTTTCAAGCGCACAAGCTCTTATTCAGAAATAAATTTCATGCCCTTACACTCCTTAAACTCAATGGGAGTTTTACCATTGGCTCATTCGTCTCTCATATCTAAATTGCAAATAGAGAGGATGTAAGGTTCATCCTGAAGGAAGGGAAATTGCTTATCATTAAAGAAATGATGGGGTTGTTCTAAATAAAGCCTAGAGTACTGGAGCATCTTGACCCAAAGTGGGTGTAGAGTTCAGAGGAGGCAAGTCACAACACTTTTGTGCATTGGTTTACCCACCTGTTAAACGGGTCTAACAGTCAACCTCAGGAAAACAGGGAGTCTTAATTAACGTATCTGATGTTCTCTGAGATTCCAGAGCAGAGAAAGAATACAGTGGAAAGTACTATTCTGATTTTTGTCATTTTGGTGATCCATCATCCTGCAACACTGTGGGGACAGGAACTGTTGTCTGATTCAGCAGGCAAACACATGCAAAAGCCGTTGAGATTTGCCTTTGTTGTGGGTTGTCAAATGTGTTTTTATTTTTATTTAATTACTAGCCTTTATTAGGAGTGAGTTCCGATTCTGAGTGCTTTCATGGGACATCAGATGATGAGGTGGTACCAAGGGAAGTGCTGCAAAGTAGGTCAGGTACCACAAATGTAACCAGACAAGTCACTGAGGGGAAGATCAGCTGTTTCAAATAAGTCAGAGACTACAGCCTGGAAGACAATGATTAAAGCTTAGAAGCCTTTACTGAAGCCACAGCATGATAGGCCTGGATCACTGCAGCAGTCACATAAAGTTGTGCTATAATCAGTTTTCAGCCATCGTGCTAAAATCCTGATTATGCCAACCTTACTCACAGTGAGGAGTTTACCTTGCCTGGTAAGGTGATCCATTTCCTGTGTTCACACACCATAATTGAGATCCGAGCCTAGAGTAAATAAAGACATATGAAAGAGACTCGGTTAGTTAGTACTGTCTGTGTTGAATAAACTTTGCTTAAGCATTTGGATTTTTATCCAAGTTGAGCCTATCCGTTGAATCTTTTGAGATTCTTACACAGGTGAGACTTAAAATCTTGTCAACTGCCTTAGGTAACAAAATACATGCTTGTAATTAGATATCCTCAATATTTGTTGAATTTGAGCTATCTTCCCGCACTGATAAAGGGAAAATAAATCCTTAAGAGATACTTACATATGTATTTAGCTTAACTAAAATGGGGAAATTTTTAGGACCACTTCATAAACACCTAGTTGCATCTGCCTAATTTCACATTCAACTATAATAACTTCCCAATCCAGCCTCTTCGAATTATGAAATCACATAGCTACACGCTTTCTTAAAAGTAGAAGTGTTTTGTATTACATTGGTCGGAAAAGGACTAAATTTCATCAGTTTCCTTACCTTACTGCTGATCTGACGTTTGTTTCAGTTTTTGCCTGAGCTTTAGGACTAACATTTTTGTAACGTGTTTTCTTTGCCCTGGAATGTGAAATCAGAGAAAAACCGAAGTCTTGAGGGGTTTTTTGCCTCAGCATAGGCTTTGATTGAGACATCAAACTGGCCCTGATGCTGACTTTTGACAAAGTGAATTGTATCAGCAGTGCCCTACTGTAACACACAATCCTGCAATGCTTTCCCCTCGCCATCCTGTGCTGTTACATGTTCCTGGGCAGGCAAGCCTTGCAAGAATGTTGTTACACAGCTCTTGTTTAGTGTTTGGATCTTTAATATTTAGATCTTTAAAGCATTTTGTGTCTATGCCTAGCAGGCTTTGTGCCAGTTCTCCAACAATGTAGTTGAATCAGTAACTTGGAACCTATTCCATGATAGTGGATCCAGCAGTCTGCTCTGGGTATGGATCTTATGAGTCCTGCAGCATGTGTGCCTCTTTGCCAAACAATGATATAATCAATAAGCTGCCAGCTCTTGGATCAAGGCTGTATCCAAGATATTTTAGGCTTATCCAATTACTGAATAATTGTGTTTGCAAAAACCAGCTCGTGTTCAGCACATTTGGTTATTAGAAGAAAGATGATTGCTGCTGACTCTCTCAGTGCCAGTACAGCCAGAAAAACTCCACTTTATTATATCTCAATTAAACTTTAAAAATTTACCTCTGAGTGATTGTTTTCCTATTTGTGGTGTCACTATAATGACATCCAGCAACCCATTCCTAAGCAGCTTATTCACATTGCTATCCTCCAGTGGGGTTAGTGTATAGGCATTAAAGATATTGGCAGGATGCCTCCAGTTTCCTCTCTTCTCCCCCCTTACACAACTACAGAGCACTCAATGATAGCCCCTAACTTCATAATCAACTCTTGAATCCACTCAGTGAGCCAGGAGGATGTGGAGCTATTCTGAAGCACTGATGGGTACCACTGTGCTCCTGGAGTCCACTCTCCCTTCAGTGGCTAGCAAATCAGTATACATCCACCTGGCAGGTAAGGGTTATCTTTCTTATGCAAACTTGTGTTTTTCAATGCTTTTCACTCTGCAGACCAAGAAATAACCTATATACACTGTGGAAAACTAAGACTGTAAGAACTCCAGCTGTGCTGAAGCAGTCCTTCTTCAGGTATTTCTTTGAATACAAGTGTAACAACTGCTCAAACAGGATAAAAAATTTACTATATTTTCTTGGTCGTTCTTTTGCATGTTTTGCACTTCTGAGGATATCCTAGGCTGCAACAATTTTATAGAGTGATTGGGTCCGATGTTCGTGGGAGAAGAAGTGATTTTCAGCCCATAAATTCAATAAGATTTGGGAGTCCTTTGAGAAATCCTAGCAAAATTTTCTTTAGAAATTGTGTGTAAAAATGTTTGGTCCGCTTGTGCACTTGATAGGTAAGCATAAATGTGTTGCAAATGGAGTTGCATGAGTTGAGTTTTTTAAGTGTTTTTGCGACTGTTGATTTCACTAAAAGTCTTGAAATTTGACGGGAAAATCTAAAAAAACCCAGTGAATATGCTGGACCAACAACTAAGCATATTTACATGCTGCAGAACAATGTACATTCAAGATGAAAGGGTGTTGAGAGCAGAAGCATATATCCCTAGATCAACAAGCAAGTTCCAGTCCATATCTAGATGTTCCTTTTATAGCACATAACATGAGATCCCAGGCAATCAGAGGGTGAACGATGAGCATATCATAGATGTAAGGTATTCTGGTGGCATTGGTCATGGTTCAAAGAAGCAGCAGATGCCTGTCAGTCAATAGCCAAAGGGAAACACATATCCTCTTTCCTGGAAACAGATAAGGTACTGGGATGGTAGCAGCTCAGAAGCAAAAAAAGAAAGGGATCTTTTTTTTTTTAAAAAAAAAGACAGTCTAAAACAAGTGGTAACATCACTTTTAATTTTTTTTTGTACTGACAGCTTTAAAAATCACTTAAAATCCACATAAAAGTACAGTATGTGGGATTCAAATAAACACAAATGGCCTACTAATGCACTAGTGTGTGTGCAATTATTTTAAAATCTGGTTGCACAACAATGAACTCTGCTTTTCATCTTAATCTCGTGGAGGAGAAGAGATTTCTGTGGTCTTGGTAAAATGCAATCCACGCCAGGCTTGGACTAGTCTGGCCACCCAGGTTTGCCTTTTCATATATCTGATAGATGTGTTTTGACAAGTTATATTAAGTACAAAGCAGGCCACCAGAGCAGCATGTGGAGTTGATATAGACAGAGACAGAAAGGCAAATAACAGTATGAACACACTTTTGTGGGCAATATTTGCCATAACTGAGTACCCCCCCACACATCGTGTTACCGCACTTCATGAAAAAAAAAAAAAAAAGCCATGCAAGAAACAGGGCCTAACAACTTTTGAAATGTAATATTTTATGTAAGATTTACAGCCTTTACATCTGCCTTATCTAACTCAGGTTTCTTTTCCTTTTTTTAAGAACTGGATTGTTAGTCTTTGTGTACCTTTCATTTTACACTGGTGCAATTAAGGAAAATGTTGGAATTTCCGTTCCCACCCCATCCTTCCCTTTCTGTTAATACCAGTGTGTGTTTCGTTTAGTCACTCCTCTGAAAACTGATGCAGAAACTTTAAAAGGGGAAAAAAAATGCTGGCACATGCACACCTGAGCTAATTGCCCTTTACTTTCACAACCATCTTGAGTACATCCTCATCATCCTCCAGAGCGCTCCTAAACAAGTTTTGGCAAAAGCAAAAACAAACACTATTTTACAACATCTTTGGATGCTCTTCCAAAATGCAAAACTAATTAATCAGTAGTCTCCAAGAGACTCAGCTAAATGTGGCTGCCTCTTTGACACTGATCTCTGCTTTGATGTGAATATAGAAAGCATGTGAGCAAACCCCCTAAAAGAGGTAATGGGTTTCAATTATTTATTTGTTTGGAAGACAGGGGAGTAGAAGGTTAGCAATAAGTACATAGCTAATCCTGCTTAGGCCCTCCCAACAGCGAGGGTGTTTAACTCCCTGCTTTCCTACGCTGTTTCTGTACAGAATGCAGTAGGATGCCTTTCTTAGGCTGTCATTGTGCCAAGTTTCTTTACAAAGCAGAATACACTTAAAGGACGTGTATACTGTCAAGCCTCACATAAAGACTGTTATTTTTAATTATTCATTATCAACACTGGAGAGCTGCTAGCTCAACATATAGGCCTTTCCCCTTGCTGCATTTAACTGTCATTGGTTTTCAAGTCAAGAGTGTGTATTCAAAGTGTTAGCTAGTCATTAGCATCATATTCTCCAGACACAATATAATCATCCTAATAATTGATTGTAGTGAAGGTAGTCACTTGTATCCCACGCAATTCTCAGCCATGAACTTTGTCCTCTGTAGTTTATTATGCACAGAGAAACATCTTGATGCTATAATCTATCTTCCTCGCGAATTTACATCAAAGGGCAACAAGCTACATATTGCTCCTTCAAAACATACCACTTGTATGATGCTGTAAAAACACCTGCTTTTTCTGAAAAGCATATTATTAGTAAATGTGAAATTAAAAAAAAAAAAACCACTAAGTGAAAGCCTTCCTCATAGAGACTGTGCATGTACGGAGAGATTTTTCTTTGGAAATAAAACCTGTTAAATTATAGTGGAAAGCCTTTTGTGTCACAAACAAAAGGAATATATTGATAGCAGGCTGACTAAGAGAAGCTGCCTGTAGAAGTAAGAGAGATCTACAATACCTATGTGATGGATATCTTGGGTAAAATGCCTACTTTCCTTGTTGACTGGACCAATTTAAAATCATTTCACATTCTTAAATAATTTATTAGTCGTACTGTCTTTCTCTCCCCCTTTGTAGATACATCTAGTGCACTATATAGATGCTGAAACTTTGAAGTTCTCAAGATGTTCATTTATAAAGGTTTTAAATCTCATTTAGCCACACAAACCCACTAATCTTAAATATAGTTTTTCAAAGGTGCAAATGAAAAGGGACAAAAAGAAGTCACTGAAATATTTATAAAGATGAGGAGAAAAAAAAAATCAATGGTCAACAGCAGCGAACAGTAACCCCATTTCCATCCTCTCCTGCTAGACTCAAGCCCAAAACCAATCTGATATTTCACCTCTGGAAAATAAAATGGGAATATTTTGTATATACTTGATAGATTAGATCCATGTATTGGCTTATGACAACAGTGATTAGGCATTTATTTATATATAATAAATCAGTACCTTCAAAATCTAGGGAGCTTACTCTCATCTGTACTATACAGGTGCATGTTTCACCAACTTTAAGTAAGAAAAGTGGTTGCTCTTTTTTGTGAAACAACGCACAGAAGTAAAATGATGCTTACCCAACCCTTTAAGAAGATAAGAACACACTATATCAAACATTGAATTATTTAGAATCATGTGTGTGTGTTTAATAAAAAGGCTTAAAAACTAAATACCATCCTTAAGAGCTTTTAACAGTGTTTTGGGACCAGAGTAGCACCATCTCACACAGGCAGTGTGATACAGTATTATGAGTGGAAAACCTTTCAGTAGTGGTGACAGAAGGTGACTAGGTTATACACAATCATCACAAATTAAATGCTGGAGTAGAAGATCCTCAAGTTGTGGATTTCTTTCGTGTATGTCTTTGACTTTGGGGTCTTTTTGGTTTTGATTTTTCCAGTTGTAGAATGATTCGAGGTGAGAAGGCCTCAGCTTATATGTCGTTATTGCCAATACAGCACCTAAAATGCAGAAACCAAGAAGTGAGGCTACAGACCAATAGATGTGTAGTCACTACCGTTTTACAGAAAATCACCTCATCTATCCAATTACCAATTGGTTCACATTCCATGATGTCTAATGGAGTTATAACCACATCTCTTTATCCAAATACTCATATTACTTGAGGATATGGAAAGGTACGAGACTAAAATCCACGTCTAGCACAAGATAAAATGAAGGACTATTAGTTGTTTCACCTTGATAGCCCCCTGTCTATGAGCCTGTCAGTACCTATGAGTAGCTTAACATAAAAGTTAGACAACATAGTTAACTGGATTGGAAAGATACCAGAGAGAACTAGCTACTTGGAAATTAATCCAGCTCTTTTCTTATCAGAAGAAGGCATAAACTCTACAAAAATCTTCTTCAGCAAACACTTGGGTCACAAGATATCTGCCACAGGCAGAATGGAGAGGAGTTAGTCGGTCACTGTTGCCAGTTCAGTCTAATTCTGACAGCAGGAACTTACCATAATGTGTTAGACATTGAGGCATGAAAGCTGGGATGTCTCTGCTTAAGCCATGATCATGAGCTGAACAACTTTCCTATAAAATAGGAGACTTAATTCAGTAAATTTTCTCTTACAGAATGGAAGGGAATGCAAAATACTGATATGATTAAAAGTGTTCATTTACTATGTGTCTCATACTACATCCTTGACTGGTTACTCAAAGATCACTTCAGCTTTTGCACACACACAAAGCCTTGACAAGTTTATAAGCTGTATAATTTCTGTCTTCTAAAGTAATCACTAGACAATCTTAATGCAGAAACATTGCTTTCTCCTGAGGATACTCAGCAGTATCAGTTATTTTTTTGAAGTTGTCATTCAAACAAGATGTCATTCGAACAAGACTATTCATAGCTATTTATAATGTGTTTTTCCAATAGTAATGACTAGATTTCTTCCTACTTCTTGCAGGAGAAATGCTTCTAATAGCTAAATGTTACACAGAACAATAAGGCTTTAAAAGAAGTGGAAAGCCTAGGGAACTCAATGAGTTGTAACATTCTTTTTTACTATAGTTTTTGTGGTTGAAGGAGAGAATATGTCTCCCTATTAAGAAAAAAATATACAAAGAAACGGTATTAAGTAGATTTGCACTTTGCAGATAAAGTAACATTGTGCCTGCTATGGGGTTAGTTTGCAGTATGGATCTTAAAACGCTGGGGTTAGTATTCTGTCTGAGGCATTCTAAAGCATTTTGTATTTTTCTGATCATAGTAAAATTTTTGGAAATGTGATCAACTAACGTTGTACAAGAGCCTGGTATCCATCTCTATTTCATTAGCTCTTACTCAGCTAGATGGACTCTTTGACAGTTCTTTAGTCCTTGGTCACTGAAAACACCTGTAAGAAAGAGTCAATTTTCTAGACCTGACAGTAGAACTAAATCTTCTTCTATACCCTTAGAGTCTCATATCTCCGGTGGGAATTTCATATAAGAAAGTACATTTCCAAATTCCGTTTCAAGGAGCTGTTTCAATTCTTTTTCAGTGAACTTCTTGTCAACTTCACCAATCCACTGACCCATCCTTCTCATGCAAACCCAGAAAATGCATGCAGTACATTATATGTTCCCCTATGACTATGGCTGGGTTTTGCTAACTTGTACCTAGGTTATAATTTAGATCTGATGAACAATTAAGCATTCTGTAACAATGTAAAGAAATTTGGCCTGTGTGGTCCAGCTGCTAGCTGAATTCAGTTGCTTCTACTTGAGCTTGGTATGTGGAATATTTAGTAGTATTCAGTACAAAAATCTTTGTTCAGTCAGGAAATGTAAATATTTTCTTATTCTTCACATGAAGAAAAGGTCAAGATTTACTAAATTGCCCATATCACATTTTTCAATATTAGAAATTTATCAAAAGCTCACATTTTTGTTATAAAAAGAGTATTCATTTATCCACAATAAATATATTTAGTAAGTGACTGTCTAGCATAATAATCCTCTTGCTTTTTACTTTTGTCACAGTGTATAGTGTTTCACAGTGTGAACAGCAATAATGATCATGTGTTCATATGAGTAGATTCATTTTGGCAAGTCTTGTTAGTTGACAGGTATGTAATACACTTGCCTTGCGGCTTTGGGACCAGGTTTCAAATACAGCCTTCACTGAAGTGACTGAAAATCATTCAGATCTCATAACTGTATCAAGTGACAAGTAACGTGAAGTCAGTCAGTATGTGTATGGGACCCGATGTACATTAGCCAGTCAAAAATGCTTCCCTTTATTCAGTTGCACTGCTATCTCTGACCATCAGAAAGAAGACACTTAAAGCAAGGGATTAAGGCCAGCAACACAAAACCTAGCTTTCTAAATATATTCATATCTTTCCAACAAGACATTTATGTGGCCAGTAGCTGTTTCCTTGGCTTTTGTACTCTGTGTCCACTAAAGGAACTGAAGTCCTTTACATACACAATAAGGGCACTGTATTAATTGTCAACATTAACTGCCAAAAGCAGCAATTCTATCAAGTTGATGTTGGCTCAGACATAAACGTGTCCTGATTGGGTTACTTTTTAACGCTGCTGGACACGCCTCACTGGTAATGTTTTCACTGCTCACCAAAGAGTGCCAAATGTTGGCATCTCATTCATGCTTGTCATTGCCATGATATCACACATTATCCTCTAAGAGGAAACAAGATTTCACCAATAGTCCTTGTTATATCACCTACGAAGAACATGTCAGTCAGTCATGTGAAGTCATGGGTAGAGAAGGAAAATGGAATTATATCAAAGAGCCAATGGCCCCACTGGCTCTAGGTAAACTGTGTCATTCCTTTTTTTCCTCCCAGGTTTATGCAATATAAAATAACCTTAATAATAATATTTAAATCCTTGCTGGACACTTTGACAGATACAGCTGGTTTAGAATGTTTTTATCCATGGGCACAATGTACAGCATATGAAAGTATTAAACTATTAGCAATCATTTTGATTTTATTATCAGTAGCTCAAAATCAACTGTCTTCCGCAAAATGTTTTCATTAAGTAAGAGCTTATCATACAGATGCAGAATCTTCCAACTTTGATACACTTTTTCACTTCCTAGCATAGATAGGACACATGGTTAGTAGCTTGGATGGGGCATATTGCTCCTAGTTGTAACATGGTCATACCAACAGTGGCAGAGGAGACTGAAATGCATGAAGAGAGAGTCCTCATTATACCAGCAAAGAAGGAGGAAGCTGTGGGCAGGGGAGAAGGGGGAATTTGGCTGTTCTCAGACTTATATTCTCCTCTCCTTCACTCCTTTACTTTAAAACGTCCTTACTCAAATGGTATATTCCTTTTTTAAACTCAGCTCTGACCTCTGAGGTTTTCAAGACTTTCTCAGTCCTGCCACTTCTCTCTCTTTTCTATTTATTACACACATCACTTCTTTTTTTTTTTCCCACCCATGCATCAGTTGGCATATTTACAAACTAAATCCTTCAAGCTGTTTTCTTCCCTTCCTCCACTCAAACTGTCTATGAGTTCACTGAATCCCAAGGAAACATGGCTGAAGGGACTTCATGAGGTCAGGGACTCCATCGTTCTGCTCCAAGGCTTTCCACTTTGTCCTGTATAATGTCAGTGCTCTCTATGCCGTTTGCAGCATCTCCCAAATCACTTTCAAATGCTGATAGGTGTCAGTTACACACCGGAAGTAGCCACGACATAGGAGGGGATGCTATTTTTATTCTCCCTTACCTTTTAGGCGTTCTCCTCCACATTCAAAATCACAATCCCAGATATTCCTCGACACATGTTACGAAGTTTCTTAATAAATGACTACATATTCTGTTTATAAAATAAGTCACCTAGTTTGATTACACCTGAGCATTACTAAGTTGTTGCAGTTGGTATCATGGGCATCACTGTTAATAACATGACTACCATATCATTTGGTGTAATTCTAGACAACTTAGATTTTCTTCAGAGCAAGCTACACAGAAGAGGAAAAAAAATGACTATCAATTCAAAATATAGCACAGTAATGTATTCATAATTCATAATGTAGCACAGTCACCCACTTTCCATGTTGTGTCGTTCAAGCCACAGTTTTGGGCAAGTGTAGGATGTCTATTCCTCATGTTGGTAGCTTCCATGTAAGCACGTGAGAATTGTGTGTGTTCACTGCTACCTGTAAAAAGTCTCTTTCAAATCACTTCTAATAGTCTTGTGTCTTTTTTGCTCTAAAATCACTGTCGTGAGCATTATAGAATGGTCCTTTGTTTCCACAAGATGAATGTCTGAAAAACACTTCAGTCCAGAAACAGAACCAACATAAGCCAGGGGAGCTCACTGAAAGCCAATGGCATTATTTACAATGGCTGAATATTTGGGGGGGTTTGCCAGTGTAATGACCTTGTTCTTTAAAGCCAACTACTATATAAACAAACATAATAAATATGAATTATATTCATAGCAGTATGAATAGGAACACACCATAATTTTTGATGTTGAATTATAATTGAGGAGGCAGATAGAAAATAATAGATATTCATGTGTCCCAGGTAAGCTGCATAGAATTTTGGGTCCCTGTTTCAGCTGTGAAAAGTATGACTCTGTAATTGGTATTGTTACTATTGTATACAGAACTGTATTCATACTATTGATTGCATCTGCCTTGGAGCTTCTTTATCACAATTACATGTGTAGCAACTTGCCTGTAGAAGATCCTCTACTTAGGAGTTTGAGCTGTACTACATAATTTGAAAATTACTTCGTAGAATAGTTAATTTGGCTAAATGTCTTGTGAGCTGTCTTTAAAAGTTCAACATACGTTCAAATGTTAGAACAAATATACTGCAACTTGTCATGGCATCTGCGTTAGTAAACAAGGTGTTGGAGAGAGGCTTTTGATGTTTGTGGTGAGTGGAATCTAGGAAAAGGTGTAAAGAATATGTAACTTGGGACATTTTCTTTGTTCTTTATCTTTTGCAGGTTTTACACCTCTGATACGATAAATCAATAATTAGAATAATTGTACAGCTCAAGTGTAGATTTATACATGAAAGTTTCCCAAAGATTTAATGTCCATTTTTTTAATTACCAGAAGTCAATTTCAATAACAGGCCACTTAAAAAAAAAGGCTACCACTTAAATCAAGAATCAATTAAAAACATTAGTAAAAAAAAGCCCTGTTAACATCCATTAGACCCTAAATGAGCTTTTTAATCTCCATTAGACGTGCAATTGTTAATCATTGTTTTTATCAATATTACAAAAAACAGGGACTTTAATTTCTCTCAAATAAATTAGAAATTCCCTTTTTTAATGAACTACAAGAAAAACTGACCTTCCAAATGAGGAAGAGGATGGAATTCATATGTTCAGTCACTTCTTGTTCATAGACTGAGGGAAGTACTGGTGGAAAACAGAGTAAGCTAATTGGTAATTAGTGTAACATCATCTTCTGCAATGAAGACTCAAATCACAAAATTATTCAAAAAGTCCTGATTCGGGTTTGGGGCCTAAGGAATGTAGAAAATCACCCTACGTTTTTGTAGGAATGTTTTTATTTTTCATAAGAGATAGCTAAAGCATTGGAAAGTACATGATGCCTTCCTAATTCTGCCTTGTAATATTTCTTGAAATAATGGATCTGTGAACTCATCAGAGACAACTTGCACTGGCTGTCATACACTGGTCACTGCTCACAGACCTCAGAAGCGGGCAGAAGGTTGCTGGATTTTTAGGTGTGTTAAGAAACTTTTCCAAACCCTTCCTCTTCTGGGACTGATGTCACCTATCCTAATCCTATTTTCTTTTAGGCATTCCTATAGATGAAACTCTGATGGGCATAGCAGGCAAGGAATTAAACCTTTTTAACTTTTTAACTTTTCCTGCATTCATTTTCTGTCTCTGTGATAGAAGATCTGTATCATCCACTGTGACATTGGCAGGCTGAGAAGTAGGTAGGTGGAAATGAAAATACCTTGTGGGATTGTGGGCTTGGGCAGCACAAAGGGTCATAGTGCTGCTCTGTGTTAAGATTCTATGTAGAAAACAATTCAAATTTCAGCTCAGTGTAGAATCTTTTACAATACTCACCCAATCTTGGCCTTTAAGGCTCCCCCACCCCTAATTACTACCTGCAGCAGGTTCATAACAAAATAACTATTTAACCCAGACATGAAAATTTCCACTTAAAAAAAGAGAGGTGGAAAATGTGAACCTTTCCTCTGGATCAAATCTTTGCACACTCATGAAAACATCGGGCATGTTCCTCTTGCTTGGCTTACAAATATTCTCTCACGCACAAAAGAATGGGTACATTGCACAACTGCATGGCAGGGAGCCTGGGGGCAGCAGTGCCATGCATTCAGGAATTACCTAGGGGCTCTTCAAGACAGTCCACTGGAGGCAGAGGTGACACAATTAATGCGGAGAAAGTGGGGGAGTGCTGGCTGAATTAATTCTTATGCATTCTCTGTATTTAGTAATACCCACATATTGGCATTGATATGAGTTTCATGAGGCAGAAGAGTTGAGACGCAACATGGCATTCATAATGAAGGCTGATAGAAGTGAAGTGGGAACAATACTACACGGGACACCATTAAATATTATTATGAGATAAAGTTAAACTTTCTTAAGAGGAAAAAATCTCCTCAGAACTGTATTTCAGGGACTGAGATTTCATTGTTCGGCACATTCCAGCAATAACTGAGAATTGAACGAATACATTGTGGTCTAAGAGAAACAGGCAGCAGAATATTACAGTTCACTTTTTAATGAGTGAACGAATTTAGTGTATGCTGAAGGGAGGAGCTGATAAAGCAAGCAGGTGCTATGCAACCTTCTATTAAACACACTCTGTTTCTGAACTGCCAGAGCCCTTCTCAGCTGTTCCCGGTCCCTTCTGCAAAGAATGTGGGTATGTGTAGCTGTGCTCAGGAAGGACTGGCTTATTTCTCTGGGGTGCTGACTTTAGACAGAACAGAGATCTTCACCTAAGAAATGAAAGCTCATAACACCAATAACCTGAGCCATCTAACACTACTGTAATTTTTAATTTTTTATGAGCTCATGAAAGACTTTCAGGCTTAATCTTTCAGCCATAGTGGAGACCGGGGAGCAAGGTGGGAGATTGTGCTAAATATAGCAAAACAAACACAGTTTCAGTCTCCTGGAGGGAATAGGAAATTATGAAAATCCCTGCAAAGACTCCACGTTCTCCATAGGGTACGCGACACAGCAGTTTTTGAACACAGACGTGTTGGTAGAAGTATTGCTACACAAGTACTAAGCCATTCAGAGACTAACCCCAAACCTAGAGCTGATATGCCACACAACACTAAAGCTACCCACTGCCTACACTTATTCAAACACAGTCTATTTCAACTACAAAGTCCTCCTTAACTTTCCTGCAATCTCTTACTACTGCAAACTCTATCACCATCTAATACCCGAAGCCCACTCTGACCAACTGCTTCCTTCCCTTCTGCGATCTATCCCTGCTTAAGCTCTGGTTAAATTTTACCAGGTCTGGGCAGCTGGTCCTTCAGCCATCCTTGTTCATATAAAGTTTCGAATAGCTGCTATATCTCAAGGTAGGGAATGTGTCTATGAATATGGCATTCTCAAAATATTCAAGGCTTTGCTAGGAGTGATCCTTCCTTAAGGTGTGCTACGCTTTAGTAATAGTAGGGCCCTCTTAACTTAATCCAGCTTGATGCAGCTGTTTGTGGTTCAGATTTAGCTGCTCTTAGGAAAACAGCTAAGAAGCCCCCTTCGGTAGCCTGAAGGGTGGAAAAAGTGCTTACATATCACTGCTTCTTTTTGATATGCCTTGTTGGTGTTATTTGCCACACCCTACTGTGTTGTGATGTTGTGTTGTGATTGTTTGGCTTCTGCAAGCTAAGTGTTATCAAGTATACTCAGCATTCCTTGTCCTGAGTTTACTGTGATTTAAGTGCCCATATAATGAGTTCTGTATGAAACAGAGGTTGCCTGGTACCTGGACAATCCTTACTGGTAAGCTGCTAGGATCTCTTCTCCCCTTCAGACTAAATAGAAGCAAGATTTATGCCACTTCCTTTCAGTAGCAGGGACACCTATCTAGTCTTCTACCGAGGACAACCAAGAGTGTTCAGCTGTTTGCTAACTGTCCATTAATATTCAGGCAAGACGCCACACTATCTCTGAGAGACACTGCCAGTTTGGAGTAGGACACTGTTCAGTCTAATTTGGTGTCATTTTCCTGTGCTTCTTTCTGCAAAGTGATTCAATTTACTCTTACCTCGCACTCAACTGCAGCTATTTGTATTTGTGCAAAACACAGGTGGGGGTAAAATGCTATCAGGTTGGGATGATACAAATTCATATGAACTTTCTGCTGAGGTAAACAAATGTGCCAACAAGGAGACAAAAGTGAATAGATCCTTACATCTTTCTAGGGGAAGACCCTGGGAAACAAGGGAGCTGTACAGAGAAAGCTATGGGCCCTGATAATGGCTGGTATTGAGTTTTTCAGCTCTGTCTCAAGAAAGCTTTTGGAAGCAGTATCTGAGAATGAGGCTGTTCATATAAAATGTCAGAAAATCAGAGTTACGATGTTGTGGAAACAAAATGGGGGTCCTTACAGCAAACCTCTGTTCTTGGTGCAGTAGTGCCAAGAAAATAACTACTCGTACAGGTCAAATTGAAATGTTTTCTTTTTACACTTGTATTTTATGTTCTGCCTTACACAGCTCAGTCTCCTATGACTTTTTGCAGTTAATCTGAAGTACACCTTTGAGCTTCCCTGTTGGTTAGCTTAACTCTGTCCCTCAATGTGCAGTATTTGCACTGACTACAGTATGCATCCAGCTTCGGTGAATTGTCCTTTTGAAGATGCAGACTCCTTACCGTCCAAATAGGCAACTGCACCAAAGTTGCATGCCAAATACAGCCTAACATAAAAAGGCAATTATTCCCAGTTTTCTAATACCCTGATTTTATGGTGCCAGAAGTAATGAAGGAGTGTAGCCCAGCTGGCTGGTTTTGGTGATGAAGGTCTTGTACTTTGAAAGTAACAGCTTTTCAGAGGCTCCTTATGAACAATGGTTCCCAGACATTTACCTGCCATGACAGTTGCTTGAAATGTTAGATTCAAGTTTTTCTTCACTGAAAAAAGAAGTCTTTTTAAATGAAATCTTCCATAGCTTTTTCACTCCATATTTTCCTCTCTTTTTTAAGAAAAAAAATCTCAAATCTGAGTAAATTATTTTATTTTTAATTTCAAACAAAATATAAAAAAGTCCTTCTTCCCTTCCCCTTCTCTCTTCTCCTTTGGAGAAGAAAAATTACAAAAGAAAATAGTATCTAAAAAAGGAGACATAATTGAAAAGTCACTTTAGGGAAGAATCTTTACCCATTTGCAAAGGATCATTTTTGCTAAACTGCAAAATTTTAAAAGGAAACAATGGTGACTACTTATTTTTTCCCTATGAAACAAAGGAAAACTCTTTTACCTCCTGTTCCAGTGCTGGACTGTGCCAAAACCATTTAGCCCACTAACAGCTTCAGCAATTCACCATGGGTTTTCTTTTTGCTGAGAGGAATTTTCTTTCTCATTCATCAATTATTTCCTATTTTCCTGCTGAAATAAAAAAGTCAAATGCATTTTAAAACAAAAACGTCAGACATTCCTGCTTAAACTGACCTTTGACAAGCAATATGTTTGTTCTGTTTTTTGTGAGACAAAGTTAGAGAGAAGTGGGTACTTGACTAGGGCTTATGTAAATGTCTGGTGAAGTCAAACAGCAGTGTTCTAGCACACTCACACTTATCCAAGCCTCTCACGCTCTGCAAAATAAAAATACATGTAGTGAAAACCAATCTGAATATACAAAAGGAAGAATTCGCTTTCTGTGCTCAAGATACATTGAAATGATGAGAAAGACACCTCTACACACCTTCCTCACCTTTCCTACCCGCCCTTCTAAAACAGCCTTTACTGAATCCATGGTCTCTACGTAGCTGCCACATGCTTTGACTGGCAGAAGTACAATGTCTTATAAAGTTATAATCAGGCTAGATCTCACTAATCTGGGTTATAGCTCAACTGTGAAGGCTCTTTTGAGTAAAATCATTTCTTTATTAATGAGATTCAGCCCAATCTCACTGATAAAAATTACTTTAAAAGATGTCCCTTTGCTGCTATTCAAATGAATGGAAGAAAACGGTGGGTGTTTTAAGAGCTGTCTTCCTGTCATATCAGGATGGATCTCATTAGTGAAAGGAATGATTTTACCAGGGAAAAGCTTCTACAATGAGAAAACATAACCTACCATAGATGAGCAAAATCCAAGTCAATTAGGCTAAAAAAAACCCAAAACCTTAAAAAATCATCTCACTGCTCTCATTCATTTTAATAACACGAGAAAGGACATTTCTCTCTCAAAAAAAAATGGTCTTTTTTAAGTTGAACTGGACTGGATCTCATTAATATAGGAACTATTTTACCTAAAAGACCTTCCAGTATTAATCTACTGTTCAACCTAGATTAATCAAATCAAGCATGATTGGGGAGGGGGGGAGGAATAACTCAAAAGTATTATATCTGTTTCTAAAGCATTACATTTGACTTAAAAAGTAGACGTGAGGGGATTATAATCCACAGATATTTTTTAAGTAACTGGGATACATTTTCCCAGGTAAACCTATAAAACAATGCTTGGAACCTCAGCCAGATGTGGTCAGCCACAAGTGATTGACAAAAGGGCAATTCAAACAGTTTATATGCACTGAGGGACTCCCTTCATTCTACAATAGCTTCACTGTTATTAGCCCTTCTCCTTTTCCTCAGATAATTAGCAGGGAGGGCTACAAGAGCCATAGACTCTTTAGCCATTCTTGTTCCCTATTACTGTCAAAAGAAAGACAGCTTCAGCTGAGTCCTGGACCAGAGTCAATGTGGGAGTCTGTGCTTTTTCACTGTCACCCTTTATTGGGTTGTGAGACTCTTAACAGCTAAAATCTTGTAATCAGATCTCTCAATTAGTATTGCTCTGAATGCAAAAGACAGTGTTGATACGGAAAGGTCATATGATGAAAGAGTGGACACAGTGATCTCCATCTGTAAAGTGCTCCCAGAAAAGAGGAGAGGGTGGGGGGTG
>VZSC01001586.1:355006-379600 GCA_013398225.1 Steatornis caripensis
GGGGGGTGGGAGGGGGTGCTGCGCTGCAGATGCACAGTGCAGAGACTTAGCCATACAGGAGCAGGAGCCTGGAGAAAACCTCACACCCAGTTCATGACATTACCCAAGCCTGGTAAATATGTACTTGAACAGAAACTAAGAGTACGAGTCTGTGTGTTTTTCATGGGTTGCGATTGTTACTGCAGTATTAAAAAGACGACAACAGTGATTGCAAGATCGCAACTACAGACTTGTACAATATCTCTTGTTTCATACTACAGGGCTTTTCTAATATTTTGATACCTGTACTCTTCTTCCACAGCACTCTTCCATGAAGCTATATAGCCAGCTGCAGATACTTATCCAAGCTGCAAACACAAACCTAGACAGGAATCAGCTTATGATTTAAATAGCCCTAAATTAATTTGAATCACTGTAAGACTACACACACCTGTGCCTACGGATGCATTTTGCTGTGTTCTGGCCCAGGAATTTTGCAGTGATTCCTCAGTGATTCAGTCTTGCAGTCCAGGAGCAGCTGCAGAGATCTGGAAAGCTCAGTACGTGAGTGTGTGTTCACCAGAACACATTTTCACAGAAAAGGTATTGTAGGATTCATTTTCCCGTTATCACTACATAGCAATATTAATGTAACAAACATTCATGTTATTTTCAGCATGCTTAAAATAATTCCTGATCAGTAGATTACTGAATATACTTGGAAATGAGTACAAGCAAGGAAAGAAATTGGACAAAACATACTTCGTGTAAGGAGTGTTTCAATTTTTTCCATTCAGAAAGACTGACAGATTCTTTGACGTACCCACAGGCTGGAATTTCAGGAGACTTTAACATATATACACTGCTCATGGATTTGCAACAAATGACCTCTGTAACATGCTTTACAATAGTTAAGGTTATATTTATTAGATCTCTTTCACACAGAAACACACATGCAAGCACACAAAAACACACCTGCTCACACATCAAGAAAATCCATTGTGACCTTTTTGTTTTGTTAAAACACTTAGAGGTGGGATGGCCTTCTATCATCCACATTTTGATATAGTCTGAACGTGTTAAAACAAATCTGTCCTTCTCAAAAAAGTACATGCCATGAACTTTATCTTTCCAGATGAGAAAGCTGCTCTGAGGACTGATTGCAGCTATCTGAAATAAAAACACTGTAGGTGTATCCCACATTAAATGTTCAGCTTAAAGCTAGCAGTTAAGCATGTCACATTATTACATGCATAATAATATGATGAGCTGAAATGACAGAATACCAGCTTCCCACCAAAAATTAAAGCAACAAACACTAATTTCTTCCAAGGACAGCAACTATCACTTTGCACAGTGGCTTTGGAAAGTGAAAGCATGTGGTACCCTGGCAAACTGACATATCAATGAAAATATATGAGAACGCAGGTGGCTGGGGAATGGAGCTGCTTCTCTGGTGTTCTCAAGTGTTACCAGAGCAAGCAAACTATCTGAAATACCACAGCATAGTTAAGGAATACACCAAATTTTAAGTAGTGCAGGAAATATAAACTGTAAGTAAGAATGGCAGTCTCTGTTTTAAAAAGTCAGTTTCAGCTCCTTTCACTGAAATCAAATTTAATGCATGCTTGATTGAGTCTTGATATTTACTAAAAAACCATCAGATATGTTTGATGCATTAGATGACCATTTGGGGAATCAGCATCCATTCATTCCATGAAAGATTTTGTATCTTTTTCACACTCACATGTAAGACCTCACAAGGTTTATCAAGATTAAAAAAGATGCACTTTAATTAGGTTAATATTTTATTGATGTTACAACTTTCTCCTAGTCATGTCTAAGGAGGTTCTATTTACAGTCTTGCCAAATACCAAAGAACAAATCAACAGAACATAAATTTACTTTTCAAAATGATGTTACTTGGATAAAACTTACATTTGAAAGCCTAAATTTGCATTTTACTCTGTGCCCCCAAATACCAGATTATTAAAAAAAAATAGTTTCCAGGAGATCTTGCGGAAGCAAAAATTTTCACTTCCTTTTATTTTCAGAATGTTTTAAACACTTTTGCTAGTGCATATTTTGTATCATTTTGCTGCATTACATCCTAGTTTTAGTTATCATAGGACTGCAACTGGATAAGTCTTTGTTTTCTCGTGAAGTAGCGATGGGTCATTGTTTGTGAACAAGAAATCCTACAAAGGAAACACATTCTTACTAATACCTGAAATCAACCAGATCTCATAAAAAAAGATTAGTCACCTAGCAATCAGAGGTCTTTCTGCATCATGTACATGAATGTTAATTGGAGTAAATGGACAAAAAAACAGCATAATCTTGCTCTAGTACATAGTTACAGTACTTAATACTGATTTACTTAGGAGTGAATCTCAGACGTGATAGTTCAGCAAGGTAGCCCTTCAGACTTAATCCTGAGGCTACTAGAGGTAATACTTTCAGCAAAGGAACTGCTTTCCAGAAAACAACAGAGAATACTCCAGGGCCATTGAAATCTTAGTATAAGAGGGTAGCAAAATGTTTTCTGTATTCCTAACAAACTTCTGATACACATTCGCTTCTTCATTGGTCTTCCATGTTGTCTATGTACATCCACTACTTGTGCAAGCAATTTGATAGCCGTTTCTATAAAATAATGTATGATATGATGGGTTTTGGCACTTTACAGGTCACACAGAAATGAGAAAACACTCTTGTATTTTGCCCATTAGTGTTTTATTCTCCTTACAGCGAACTTGAAAAACCAAATGCCATTCTATGTCTTGGGTCTTTGCAACAACTAAAACACACTGAAACCAAAATTCAACCAGAAGATGAAGCCGACAGCCCACATGCTACTTTATTGCTCTCAGAGAAGTGCCCTTCCATATGCCAAACTGCTTTGCTCTCCTCTGTGCCCCCCTAGGTCACCAGGATCCCATTTTAATCTCATACATCCCTGATTTATAGCACTGAAAAACTGACACGTCTGGTTTCTGGCAAACCACAGGGAAAAGAAGGTTTCAACCTCAAGCACTTCCTTGGAAAATACTATGCCAAAGACTGGTCTCTGACAGCAGCAGTGCTGCAGCTTTTGCTACTTTTTCCCCAGCAGAGAAGTGTTGTCATGTAGCAGAATTCTGCACTATTCAGAAAGTCACGGGCTACAGTGCTCACTCTGGCTGTATTTATATTTCTGTTAGGTCACTCACAGACGTTGCCCAGGTGAGGGTACCCCAGCCTGAGGCAGTGTATATACACCTACTGCCCAACCAAGCCACCCTAGAGGAAGCACAGCGCGTGGTGGCACACTGGTGGGGTGCTTTCTAGCACAATACCTCTGTTTAAGTCCTGGCAAGATTCCTCTACCACTCCTTCTTGTGACGCTGTTGTCTCCCACTCTTCCTCCTTCTCTGTTCATAAGACAGTCGTGAACAGCCAGTCTCCAAGGAGGCTTCTCTGCAAAGCACCTTCTTGGACATTTCATGCCCTAGGACAGGAGTTGCTTTCCTTCTCTAGGAGAAGAGTTATTTTGAATGCTGTGGTAGTCTCCAGCCGTGCTAGACAGGGTGTGTCGAGTACAGTTGGTCCAGAATATGATTGACAGCAACACAGACACTGGTGCAAGGGAGCAGCTTCCAGCATTCCCCTCTTTCCTGTTGTACACCAAGGGGATACTACAGAGGGTTTGCCAAGGGGAAAACGGCTTAACTGTTTGGTAAGCTGGTCTCACAGCTGCTGCCAGATAAACTGTGAAGAGATACGTGGACAGAGCCATTTTATCCTCACTGGCTCATACTTTGATTTGTGGCTTCCCAGATGGGTTGTTACATTCTGCACCAGTTTTCAACTTCCAGGAGCTCTCTACATACAGCTTCATGCACACCTCTCTGCAGTAACCTCATTTTTAATGTAATCAGGGCAGGGGTAACTGCAGTGAAGTTCATACATAACAGAAATGCCTGCACCTATTCTAAATGTAAGTGAAAAAAATAACTTGACGGGGGCTGCTATCCAAACCAACAACAGCTGCCCATGCTCAAGCAAGGCTTGTAAATCAGGAATATTTCTTCTCGTTTCAGCCTCATTTTGTATTAAAATAGAAATTATTCTTTGACTTGATGCATCAAGCTCAGTCAGAGATTTCTACCTGGACTATCCTAGCTGTCTTCTTGAACTTCTGTAGGTGTTTCATAAACCGTGCTAACCTGCACAGCTAAAGACAGGGAAAATCCAACCACATATGTCTTTCTCTCTATGTAATTAAGCTGGGACATACACTCTACATTTTTCCTTCTATCCCTACTTATTTGCAATGGCTTGAGCCTCCATTAAATGTCTCGTCATTTCCATATGGATGATATTATGCAGAACTGAGTGCAGTCCTGAAAAATTTAACTATCACAGAGAAAAGACAAAATTGTGAGAGAGGAGGAAAAAGAAAACAAACCCAGGGCTGTAAACTGTGATGGTGTCTCGTCTTAAACACGGTGATAAAAGTGCAACTTCTTTTCTCCTCCTCAGTATATAAGAACGTTACTTACATTCAAGTATTCAGCACATGTAGCAATCCAAATGATGGAGCCGACCAGGCAATTCCTGCCCTCACTGACTCCAACATAAATCTGGATTTCTGTCCTGGAAGGGACTCCCGTGAGTTTACACTAAGAAAACTAAGAATCAAGTTTGAACCATTACCATAAGAAGCAGCAAAGAACCAACAGAACACTATTAAAATGTCAGCGTTCATTTCTGGTCTTAATAGCTACGTACAACACGCCTGCTCCTTCACAAAAAGGAACTGGAAGGTCACTGTCATTTCTGGTCTTGAAGACATATGTCACTCGTTTCCAGCCTCTTCTGGTATTTGACAGTATGGACCTGCCTGGAGCACAGAAAGAATAAAGGATGACACAGCTCACAGCAAAATTTCATTAACAATTTTCCTCCTACTCAAATAAGAGCTCACCCCTGACCCTAAAATGTAGAGTTTGCTACAGAAGAGGCACTTGTGAGGGCTTCAGTTAATGCAATCCAGTCTTTGACATAGTCAGGTCTCTGTCTTGGAGGAATGCTTGAATTGATAACAATCTTTGATCAAATGCTGCATAATCTGTAAGAGAGAAATGGGCCGCTTCAGCAGAGGAGGTCAGGTTTTTCATTGTCTAGTCTGATCTGAGTTTATTGCACCAAGGAAAACTAAAAACATGGATTCTCAGTGAAAACCACTGTGCGTCTCTCAGGGTTCATACTCACGTTATAATTAATAGTTTACTCATAATTTGCAGATTAGCTGCTATATTTCATTTCAATAAAACAGCAAATTCCATTACCAGTTTAATTACTAGCTTGCCCAGGATATTCTGTGTTGTAGTAAAACACTGATACTTTTCTTTTTACTGCAATATGACCTCTTCAAGTGCTACAGTTGAGACCTGGGTTAGCACATTATACAGATTCTGCCTCATGACAAGCAGTATTGCTCAGGTCAAGTGGCTTCTAGATTCATCAAAATGTTTTCTATTTTAAGAACTATATAGGACTGTATATTTACACTAATGCATTATGTGCTATCATAACACATGATATGATAATTAGAGTTTTTATTCTTATTAAAGACATCACATGAAGTTTCAGTGGGGTGAAATCATACCAGTTGCCTAAAAACATAAAAATCAGCTTGAAACAAATCTCCCAACCTGAACATTCCCACATTTGGGGGATTTTTTTATTTAAACTTTATAGATTAAACCAGCCTCTAATATAAAATGTTACTAGTTGCAACAGAAATGTCCTCTATGCCACCTGCCCAGTCACAAATTAAGGTGATCTTAAAACAATGATGTGACAAAGAATGTTGTACCTGCTCTTCTGTAGAGTAAACATGTCCAGAATAGAGAGTCCTGTCACAATAGCTTTAGTTTTCACTTTGGTCTGTAAAAATTATTCATTTTCTGTGTTACTCTAACCTGTCCTATAGAAACACTTGGGGCAGGAAAGGGTGATATCAACCATTGTTGGAGAGAAAAAGAAAAAGAAAGTTTTATATTACTTTAATATTCAGTTTATATTTAAAATACAGTTTAAACAGAGTTGTGGTGTGAGAGTGTGGTCATTGTAAGTAATCAATGTCTTGTGTTTTTCTCATTTGTAATGATCCTAGTAACTGAGAGGAGAGAGCTGTGACTGACAAATAATCAGTATCTGCAAGGCCATATAAATAAAGCAGAATATTAAGATGAAAGGACTCAGGAATCAGAAGAGATTTTGAGACGATTCCTGAACAATTAGATATTTCCTTTGTGCACAGAACTTTTTTAAAAATCCATCATCCTCTTTCTAAGCAAGACATACAGTTAATAAGAACTACTCCAGCAGCAAGCAACTGAAAAACCTGACTTGATGTTTGTTTTTTCTCATTATTATTATTTCTGAATATTAGAGACTAGGGATATTAGTTTAATTTTAAAATTTCTATCCTTCCAGTGAAGAATATATTAATGCCGACAGCTGCATCAGAGTCTTAAAGTATGAGATAAGGTTGTATGGGGGAGACCTGTTCAATGTGGGCGACCTGTCTCCCAAATTCAGTTCTCATACTTCATCTTCTAATTATTCACAACGCCTTTGCAATTCACACCCTCTGAGCTTCTCTTGTATAAATCATATTGGCCCTGTTTATTCCTCTGGTGACTTCGTACTGGTACCTACTATGACATATCCAGAAATGAGACAATAGTGCATCTTCACATTTTATTACCTTGACATGCCGCACGAGGCTTGCACTTTGCGTTTAAACTTGGCTTTATGAGTGCAAAAGCCAACATCTCTCTTACCCCCAGTAAATAAGGCTTAGGAAAGCTTTGAACTCCACAGAGACAGACAAAGAATGTAAAGGAACACTTCACGTTATGAGAAACAGATCTCTGAAAAGTTACAAAAATTGTATCTATATAGCTACATCAGGTCTCTTTGTCTCCTTAAATGGTATTTTATAGAGAGTATTGAATTCTTCAGTTTCCCTCCTAACTAAAATGGCTACAGTGTTAAAAAAAAAAAAAAGGTCAGAAGATATTTTCAGATAGACTTACTTCAGTATTTAAAGACAGAAAGGGAGTTTTTATAGTTTCTTTAACTAATCCTAAAAAGTTAAATCTACTGCTCTGAATGAGGGTAAAATTCCTAACAATTTCCAAAGTAACTGCAGTTGTTTTCCTCTGGCAGCTGGTCACTCACTCCTTTTGTCTGACCGGAAGACACATGATCAATTTCTCAGAGTCTGTCTGCAGCCCCCAGTATAAATTGGCTGCTCCATTACAGCCTATAACTTCAATACCCATAGCATTTAGTGAGGTTGTTAAACTGTAGAACCAGACCTTAATTGCGTTAGCCAGCACAGGGGAGACCTTTGGAAGAGTGACTGAGAAAATGCATACACTGACACAGAATTTGGATCCAGAACACTCCTATAGGACTCCATGCCTCCCATATTGTCCTCTGTGTTTTTCCTCCTATTTACTGTGCTTTTTTTATGCCTATTGTTTACCTCTGAAGAAAATTCAGTCAGAACCATGAAATACAAGTAATCATCAATGTTTGACAACAACCAAAGGGTAGTAAATAAGGTATTAGCCACAGAACATCAGCTACTGAATGCCTGGAGAGTGGCCAGTCTGGCTGGAAATATGTATTCCTTTTTTTTTTCCTTGCTGTCATTTATGTCAGTCTTGAATAGATTCTGTTTCACTGTGCAGTGGATTACACCCAGAGCTTATGGATATGAATATGGGTTGCTTGCTTTGCTCTCTCTGATCATGCTCCAGTGTTATTAACATTTGGGGTCAATCTGGATTATCCCATGTTTAAAAGATGGCAATTAAACACTTCAATTCTGAATTTCTGAGAATTTCTTCTTGCTTATAAGAACAGCTAAAGCAATTCCTTGCACAGACTTACTTTACCAATTTCTTCTTGCTGGTGGTCTGGGTAGTGGTAAGGGGAAAAAGAAATAAGATTGTTGCACAAATATTCTCCTTTGGGTGGGGCAACTGATCCGAACAAGTTGCAAGGAACTTAAAAATTGAATGGGTATCTATCTTCGCTCTGTTCTCCTTCTATGTTGAGACACACTAGCCAAAATTAGCTAAGATGCATCCCTAAAGAAAAGTCTGCCGTTCAAATTTTACCAGATGTGTGTTCAGGAAAGAGTCTGGTTTGTCATCGCAAGAGGTAAGGGTGGCTGCATGTGAGAATGTCTGGGATACCACCAAGTGAGAAGGAATTTGGGACCCACTTCCAAGCTGGAAGAAAACCACAAAGAAAAGCAGAAGGCTATCTTTAGCATGCCAAGCATATTAGATGAAAAGATGAGATCATCTTATAGGTAAAGGAGATTATCCTCTAAAATATATGTCTCTGATGTCATGAAGTAGCTGGTGTGAAAACTTGCTCGATATGTAGTAGCTCAGATATTTTAGCTCACTGTTTATTTTTATCCTCAGTATGTTAACTACGAAGATAGTGTCAGAACTACACGAAATGAAGACACTTTGAGTAAGATAAAATATTTCAAAAAAGTTTAGAAATTGTTATGAGAAAGACTTTACTTAAAATATTGCTAAATCCCCTTTCTAAAGGCACTGGTTTAGAATTTGCACAGGTCTAATCAGGACTGAATAGGCAGCTTCAAGGGCCTTGACAAAGTGAGCAAGGGGCAAGTGGAAGCAAGATGTTTGCTTAGGCTCACTGTGTGTGATCTTTTCTAGGGCTGGGCTATGAATTTCAAGCTTGACCATAGTTTTCTATCAATCAGGTTTTCTGAACATAGGGATTTTTATCTATAGAAAGGACTTTGAAATATAACTATGTGGTATGTGGTACATATCTTCTCTATATTAAAACCAGCATAAATCAATGATTTTGGGTTTTAAGATTACATTATTCTTTTGTCTTGTCGAAAAATGTGTGACTGCATGACCAAATAGCAGCTACATGTCAGTATCAATGTTAAATTCAGGTTTCCAAAATTTCTTTCCCATATTCTCTGACAATACGCAAAGAACATGAACTACTTAAGGTTTAAAATAGCCCATATAATAATAGGATTCCAAGAGACCAGAATGCCTACAAGTACCCTTAGCCATGAAGGTGTTAATCAGTGTATATACTGTCTCATCCGCATCTAAGAAGCCCTGCAATTAAAATTAGAACTTTTATGCCTGGTCCCCAGCTTGCTGCTATTCAAAGATCCTATCTGCACATGCTGGGGATGGAAAAGGCCTTTTGAAAGTAAATAATTGAAAAAAATTAGAGGGATTTTCAAAGATTGCAGAGCTTCCCTTTAGGACCAGTCCAGGAGCCCTGTCCTTCTGTCAAAGTACAAATTACCCCCATATGGTGATGTCCGTTCTCTCCACTGTAATTTATTCATTATGCAGAATGCCAAATACCAAATGGTGAAAGCACAGCAGCAGAACAATGAAACAGGCTTAGGAAGCTAATAAGTGTCCAATCAATGAGAACCTAATGAACTATAACATGTAATACTTTATAAGGCATTCAAATTAAAAAAGGGGAAAAAATCAACAATGAAGCAATATCAATTTACTTATTCCAAGTCTAATCAAATGAAATAAGCATCAGCCTCAAAAAATATAGCCATAACTGACATTTAGGGAGGGGAGATGAGTGAAAGGTAGGATCAAACCAAAATTAAGAACATAATTACATACTAACCACCTGTCCTTATTTAATGTAGGCTCTTTGCAACAAACTCTTTTGGTGAGGTAGTAAAAGAGGAGTTTTTTTCAGTATCAGTGCTTGGGAAGAGAGAAGTAGTATAAATCTGTAGAATACATGAATATAATAAGGGTAGCTGAAATTTTTATCAGAACTCATAGGTGTATTTATTTCGTCAAATGCAGCACCTTTATCTTTCAAGGTGAAGACAAAAGCTTATTTTTTATCTGCATACAACAATTTCTGCTCTATCCCAACGGCCTTATTTTACTGTGAGTCCCTTTCCCACCTTTTCCAAAAAACTCCTGAATGAAATTGTGTGGAAATAATAATAATTAATAAATCATATACAAGGTAATCTCAGGAAGGTGCTCTGTCCTTCCTAAGCTGCCAATATGCAGAACATCTTCTGGATAGAGCTGTTTGCAATGAAATGTTGGCGAGGAAGTTATTAACTCCTTCCCCAAGGTGAGGAGGTGATGGCAGAGATCCAGGTATCCTGTCTGACACAGCACTCTGTTGGCTTTCCTGTCTGCTGGCCTGCACAGTGAAGAATCTCTGTCCTTTAGTCGTCTTCTACTGAGACACCCGTCTTTAAAAGAGAAATTTCAATTAATGTGCCTCTAAATCATTGTTTCTGGCTTTTTTTCTTAAAAAAACCTTCTTGTGGTTTCTGGGGGGTTTTTTTGTGGTGGTTGTTGGTTTGGAATTTTTTTTTGGTTTTTTGTAATTTAAGTCCCCTTAATCTATTTAATATTGGCTTCTATTGCCTTTCCTGACAGAAAAGGTGCCAACAAGATGGCTAATTCTCGTCTCAGCCAGCTACACATATTAGCAATTCTCACAGCAGTTGCCAAGTATAGCTGTACGTCCTCCTTTCCAGAGTGGTTGTAGTTTTCTTTTTCCACAGCAGTTGACATTAAGTGTCTTCTGCGTTTCCTGCTGCTCCTGTTTGCATGTGATAGCAGTTAGTGTCAGCTTCATTATCTCTCCATTTCTTCTTCTGTCTTCACCTCTCTCCTTTTGTAACTTTCTCGATTAAAAGAATAAAATAAACCTCTATTTTAATTTATAATTCTATGGTTAAATTTCGTGAAAGGCACTTTGGACTCCGGATTTCTGCTGCCAGCTCTGCCAATGACATTGTGGTCCTTTGCACCAGTTACACGAAGTCTTTGGGTTGCGCTGCAGGAGCCTTGTCCATGGCACAGTGCTGTTTAAAAAAGCAGAAACCTGAATTATGCATGCCTTCAAACACATGGTCATAAAAGGGTTTGATGCTCTCACTCCCCATATGGGCAAACAAGCATTATTCTTAATAATCATGCATTTCTTAGAACTTTCTTATCCTGTGTTAGTACAAAACCAATAGCAAAGGAACTCTATGAAGTGGTCAGAGTTGGAGCGTGTCTGTGTCATTTCCTTTAGGACCACAGTGAACAACCACTGGAGCAGATGACTTCTCGGAACTAGAAGCAACCCTATATGATGTAGGACAAGTCTCACTTTTCCATCAGTGAAAGGCAAAAAATGGATATTGTGTGCATTTGTCTAGGTAGCTGTTCCAATAGGTGGGCCCTAAGAAGGGTGCTCATCATCTTAGGAACACTGGCTGCATGTAGAATATTCCAATTACTTAAAAGACTGGCTAAGGATCTCAAATCAGTGAGATTTCCACCAACCCAAGGAAAACTCTTGAAAATTCTAATCAAGTCTTTCCCACTCCATCTCGTATTCATACAGCAGTAAAGACAAAAGGATGCAAATGCATTAAACTCTTCTTTGGAGTCTGTCTCTAAGAAAAAAAGGTATTTATCTTGGGTTTGGGTTTTTTTTTACATTTCTGTGTTATCGATTGGCTCAGAGATCTTTCTTTTTCTTTCTCACACCTCACACTTTGGCTTGACAACCTCAAAGCAATGCTATCAAGATTACATTAACAAAACTCACTCAGCAATGCAGGTGCAGTAAAACAAAACTGAAAATGAAACCAACAAAAACCAGGAGGAAAAAGAACCGTAACAGAACTGCTTTGTTTCCCAAATTACCATCGTGCAGTCCAGACGTGGAGCAGCAGTGAACAGCTATCGCACTGTGGGTAACACAGGAAAGCGCTTCTTAGAACAATGGAAGCAGCCTCCCGTTTTCCGAATGTGAGCAGTCAGTGGCAATTAATGCCCATCAGATCTTCCCCATCGCCTGGTGGTTCACTACTGGGCTGACCAAGAAGGTGGGCTCACAAGGTCAAGGGGGAAGGCAAAGCACAGAAGATTGTAAGGCATTCAGTTTAAAGAGAATATTATCAAAGTGAGTTGCCATTTTTAACTGCCGTTCAGGGACTGTAGTAGAATCTCAATCCCTTTTTAATGAAAGGAAGTTTTGCCCTTAACAGTAAAAGCAGAATAAATACTTTTAACTGTTTAACTTGGCTCTTTTTTTTTTTAATTATTATTACTGTTTTAAAGCCAGCAGCTTTTTTTGTGTGTGTGTGTGTGTGTGCTGCAGCACAAAGGGTTAAAGATGTAAAATCTCTGCATGGTGCAATAAAACTGATACTGAAATAGTGTTCCCCTACTGTAGGAGGAATCTGCAATCAGGACTTCCAAGCACATGCAAAAAATAACTCTTGGATCAGCCTTCTTGTCTTCCAGTAGACTTGGCAAGAAAGACAAGCCATATGTGAAGCCAGCCATATATCAGTTATGTGGTCTTAGATATTTGCAATAAAACAAAGGACTTTGCTGTCAGCCCTCCTGATTTCATGAAGCCTTTACAGCGCACAGCAATGTCCCTTTATCAAAAGCCACAAAGTTATCCTTAGACATGTGCATTTCTTAGGGAAAATATTCTCTGAAATAGCTATTTGTGATTAAATCCATCAGGGAAAGGGGAACACATGAAAGGCCCTAATACAGTCAGTTTCAGCCATGCTGAATGCATCTAGCTGTAAGTGGGTGTAAAAACAATTCAAAAGAAAAGAAGTAAGACTGGGGGGCTGGGGGAGGGCAGAGGAATTAAAATACACATACACAAGACAATAAGATCAAGAAGAAAATCTTTGTGACAGTGATGTGGACGACCTCATAAATTAAGTGGAACTAAGACATCACCCCAGAATTCCTCCTGACCATGTATTTGGACTTTATTAGCTGGCAGTTTCATACACGGATCGTGTTAGGAGTGCGTTCAAAGAAAGAATTTTATAACAGTGCTTTTCCCAGCTAATTCTGGGTGTACAGCCTGCATGCAAAGAACCAAAAGGAAGGCTGGGGAATAGTTCAGGGTAAGTCACAAAGTGAGGTTAGGAGCTAATGAATAGCTGACACCCCGAGCTTGCAAAACCATGTGGATGTGAATGGACCTATGCGTATTACTCACATCTGTGAAGTTCAGTGTGCACTCAAGTCCAGGAAAAGAAGTTGCTGTTTTATTTGGTGTAGTGGTAAAATGAGTTACGGAAGGGATTTAAAAAGTGAAGTGACATGATTACAGCAGTGTTTTTCTGAACTCTCCTTACAGAAAAGACTTAAGAGAATGAAATTGTTACAAAACTAACAGGGTTTATTATAGAACAGGACTAATGGCTTTGGCAAACAGTCTGTGTGAAGACTGTCAAGACTATAATAGCAAATGCTGATTTTTTAATCAAGTATTATTAACTATTACATTATAAGCAATGGTAAACCCCCAATAGACAGATTAACATTTCTGTTCATTTGAAATTCTTGTTTATAGAGTTCTTTCTGGGGCAGACCCTGACTTTTTAAAGTATTTGAGCTTTCTAGGTTCAGTTCAGTGTGGCTGTTGAACTAACATTATGTATGTGATTTGTCTTACTGGAATTAGCAGCTTACAATCACATATGTGCCCAAGGACTTTGCCATGTCATCTAGGATCTTTTTTTTTCCTTTAAAAAAACTTAAGAAAAAGACCTAAAATTGACTCCCCTCTCACCTTTTTTTTTTCAATTCCTCTATATGAAATCTTTGCAAATAATCTTTTTAATCAGTTTATGGATTCAGATACAAGTGGAATACTTGCTTTAGAATGAATATCTCTTACTAACGTCCTGCTCAATATCATGCTGTTTCTGCGGACTCAGTATATAAAGCCTAAAGGCTCTTCTTCAGGGCTACTGCTATAGCTAAGTTTACAATTTATAACTAGATAAGGCAACAAATTGTGTTATACAAATATTTGAAGCTATCACAAGGAGAGGAATACTTTAAAATAATCTTTCACTCAGAAGTTTCCCTTGCAACGCTTTTTAGTTACTTTTCATTATTTCACCACAGGGAAGAGTTTCAAGGAATTATTCAAGGAATTATAACCACTATATTAAAAGTGAGCCCTGGAACTCAACCCCCACCTCAATAAATATCATTTAACATTCGTTGTTGTGGAAATATGTAACGGACAAGTCAAGAGGGTTTTTCTTTTTTTCCTTTTCACAAAGGTATGAAAATATTAGCAAATGCTCAGATCTCCACTACTCAAAATATTATGGGTCGGATCCAAGCAGAGTGGAGAGGTCAGTGCTCCATCACCACAGCTTTATATCATTATGGGCTTTAGGGCATAATAGCCTGTGAGGAAGCTTGGTTAAAAGATGGGAAGGAAACCTGAAAAAGGTTAATTATGGCAGGCACAGCACTTGACAGTTCCTTTTCAATCTGATTCAGCTCAGCTGTGAATGCTGCTGTGTCCTCAGCACAAAGATCCCGCTCACGGCCACGCTCCTTTCTGTCACCCCAAGGCTGTGGAATGGTTTGCCTGCAAGAATGGATCCCAAACCCAGTGCTGTGTGTTTTCCAAAGGGTGCACCTGCTTTGCAGTGAATCTGGTGCTTAGAGCTTGCTGTGAAACCTTAACATCCAGAAACTTGTTTTGACAGTTTGGGTTATGTTCGTTAGGGAGTCCAAGGACTGAATATTTCTTGGGGGGGCAGGGAGGAGAGGGGAAGAAGCAAAAACAAAACAAAAACTTAAGCCTGTGACTAATTGGCTGAAAGGATGTGAGTAATTCGGCTCCACTTAATTGAATGTGGGCTCAAATTAAAAAGAAAGAGTAATTGCCTTCAAAACTTTGCATTGCAGATTGCTGGCCCCTTCTATACATTAAGTTAAGGCCTTCGAGCATATGTGTCAGTGGTGGTGCTGACAGGAACCCAAATATCCTGCTATATGCAACTGCATTCAGAGGACTTCATTCTAGAAGTGATTAGCTTCCATTATATTGATGGTTTTATTTTCAAGATGAGTTTTCATGAAAAAGGTGTCTTGATTTTGGCTGGAAATTTCAAATCATGACCATGCCTTCTAAATGCTGGCTGCTTTCCAAACACTTCCTGTTCAGAAGACCTGAAAATAGTAATTTATTTTTCAATGTAAAAATAAATAAATTTTGCGTTTGGAGCCAAGCTTGTATATTTTTACACAAATTTTCCATTGATTTTGAAGACAGCTTCAGTTGAGCAAAGCCTTACCTGAGTTAAACATGAATAACCAAGCAGTCAGGGAATTCACCCATGAAAGTACAGAGCTCATTTATGAGGCCTTTTTAAATAAAAATCACGAATTAAATTGTTTTGTCTGCACACTGACGTTGCCATTTATTCTTTATATCAAAGCAGCATCCACAACTTCTAGCCCTATTGTGCTATGCACAAAAACACAGAACAAAAGAAATGTCCTACCTCTCAAAATACTTTGCTGCAAGAGCAACAAAGACTCTTTGTTTGCTATTTAAGCAAGACCGGTGGACATCATCTCTAAGCTCCGAATCAGACTTCTCCATCCTCTTCTGAACATGCATATGCACATTTTTCACACGTGTCTGCTAGAGTAAAAGGACTCCTAAAGAATAGGGCAGAGCAAAAGGAAAATATTACTTTATATTAATAACAAATGGAGTGTACAATGCATTCCACATACAAAGGTTACCCATTTATGGAGCTGGAAGCCAAGGGCATTTTAAAACTTAAAGATCCCTTAATAAACATGTTGGTTTAAGTAGGAAGCAAATATTCTTAGCTCAGCAGGTAGTTGGTATCTAAATCACATTCAGACTTCACATAAATACACATGTCAAAGCATTTATCTAGTAATAAAAAAACAACTCTTAAGGAATGCAGCTCAGATAGGGAAGTGTCAGTTATTTTGCACATTTCCTATTTCCAGCTCATTAGTTTCAGCTTTTGACAGGGGTGGAGCTGAAAGAGGGGGTCAGAAATCCTGTGGAGGTTTTTCTCTCCTCCCAATTTCACATGAATAAACAGAGGGAGGGAGTCCCCTGCCTGTCTGCCAGGCTCTTATCTATCATATTTAGATACTAGATGCTGCCAGATATTAGATAGCAATGCCTGTAGGTATCGCCAGTTACTGGGAAATTAAACCTGGAATAGAAGATACTCCTTTCTTCTCCCAAACTTATATTGCTTTAGAAGTAGTCCTTCAAAGAATGTTGATGTCCAGACAAAGGCAACAGGATTGTATTTCTGTCATTCATTACTTCCACCTGATTTTTTTTTTTTAACTCACTCTGTCCGTGGTCTCTTAGCAGTACCCCATCTGCGTCTTTTCTTTCACCTACATTTTGCATTCCTCTCAAATCCAGATCCTCCCACTCCAGAAGTGGTAGGTTTGAACTTATACTGCTGATTTTTCTTTAAACTCTCCTCATGTAAGAAATCTCCTTCAGTATTAGAAATTCTGTATTTTCAAGATTAGAGCCAATAAAAATAGCTAATTTTCTTTGATTTCCCCCTAAAACATTTCAGAAAATGAATTTTCCTCTAGGAAAAAGATGCAGTGAACACTACTGTAGGAGGGATTTCTGTCTAATTCCAATCTTTGGAAAACGTTCTGATGATCACTAACAATCAAGTTAGCAACTACCATCCTTGTGCTAGAAGTTACACCCCTGTAAACTTACATAAGATAACGAGGTGGGCACAGTTTTCCCTCCCAGCAGTAAAACAAGCCTAGCCATCATAAACTGTGAAATGAAAGCATGTATACAGTCAGGTACTGTGTTTCAGCCGAAGGCTGGTAACTTCCAGCTGATGAAAGTTAAATCCTTAAGACACTCATTACCCCAGCACACAGTCTAAGCGCTTTGGAGTACTGCTTTAAGTGATGTCGCTTCACAAGCTTCCCACCTGGTTTACTACTTCTTTCATAATCTTACCTGCATATGCACTGTCCTGGTTTGTTTCAGATAGGAATAATAAAAAATAAAGTAAAACTAAAATAAAATGTGTGTGCATATTTGTGTGTGCGTGTCTTCATGTGGGTGTGTATGTGTATGCAGCCATGTGTTTGGTTTACACAGGGTGAAGGCAAAAATACGGTGTGGTCCTTTGAATCACAGAGATCTCAAATGATACTTTGCACATGCGGAATCATCCACACCTTTGCATCATTCTTTGAAAAGTCTGGATGTGGACCTTGAGGTGCACTATGCATTAAATAATAAAGCAAAATGGCTGGTTTTGATTTGATGATCAAGTGGAGTTTCAGCTTGGTTCCTATTGCCTCCCGGACTTGCTCACATCATTCTGCTCCTGAAGTCTTGTATGTTTTTGACAGGAAGGAGAATTATAACTTCTTCTAAAACCATTCTCCAGAGAAGTATATAGGTGAAACAAATGATCCATAACATTTATCACTAATTGGTAGAATGGGACTTCGGTCTGCATTAACTTGTAAGCAAGCTGCACCAACAAAGGTCACAGACTGTGTAATCCTTCTTTTGGACTCAAATCTCAAATGTGTTGTGTGGCACCACCATAAAGGTGGTGAAATTTCCTCCCAGGATTTTGAGCAATTACTAAATATGGCAGTGTTGGAGATCTGGAGATACCGCATGACTTTTCTCTTTCACACACCCAGGAGATCAGGAGTCTGTCTGTTGTGACTGGTGAGGTATTTTAGTGTGCATGAATGCAGAAATAGACCCAAAAGTAGACTTATCCTTAAGGAAGAAAAGTTTTAGTGATGTAACTCTTTATGTACTCTTTATGTTTATTTGAGAGTAAACATAGTAAGACACTCATCAGTCATACAAGATTATGATTAGGGAAAAATGGGAAAAAAAGGCAGACAGATACTCTGCTCGTTAAGTGAAGACAAAGCACTAAGCAAAGTTGGACACAAAAATTATTTGATGCCTTCTTTGCTTTGAGTTTTCAACTGTCCTATTCAGATTGTGAAGCTAACAGTAGCTAATAAGAGAGTAAGTAAGTGATCCAAACATGAATAACATTTAGTATAGAGCCCATCAGATGGCAGATGGGCCATGTCTCATAGGTGTTGTGGAGACTGAGTTCAGTGGAGAAGATGCTGACCTAACAGTAACAGAAATATAATCCTGCCACTGTTGACAATTTTTCACGAATTCCCTCTTGGCTGCTTGATATTCAACTCCAAATAGTTATTGTTTTTCCCTATTTTTTTTTTCTTTTCTGTTAGCCAATAAAGTGAAACCATAACATCAGTGTTGTTTGAAAACATATTTATGTTTGTTTTCCCTATAAAAAGAGATAATAATGTTATGTTCCAATAATATTAAGTTGCAATGTTATTTGCAAGATTGCAGAGCTTTTAATTTTCTGATTATTTCCACAGTGGGAGTTTCAGCTCAATTTCTACCAAGACACTTCTATCTGTTTCGGTTATTTTTTTATTACAGCTAGAAGCAACAATAATTGCTTTTAGTGTATGAAAACATGACTGAGGAGACAATTGTTGTCCCTAAAGACTAAAATCATCAGCATACATTTTTGATGTAAAATTTTTGTAAATTAATTGCAAGGTCCTATAAATATTGTATTTACTAAAATTGTGTTGTCTGCTGTCTTCAAAGAAGCAATTTTTTTAAACTATGCTTCATACACAGAACATTTCCTGAGGCAGAAAACAAAAACATGGAACAAAATATCAGCCTTCTACTTTTGTAATTTTACATTCTACTACTTTTCTTTCCCAACTCTGGGGTTTCTTTTTAATATAATTCTGGAAGGATACAGGAAAAAATCAGTAACACTCTCAAGAATCAGGACCTATTTTCAGTTTTTCAGTATTCAGCTGATAAAAAATTTAAATTTCCATCCCAAATAAGGCAGTGTTTTTGCATTTGATTTTATCACAAATCAAAAAATTAACAAAAAAAGAAAATCTGAAACATTTTTAGGATTTTTTTTCCCCAATTTCTATTCGGAAGTGATAACTTTTATATAAATGAAAATATTTCATTTTAATTTATAAGATGAAATCTTTTATACATTCTCTGATGAAAACACTTCAACTTGAAGTACTCCAATCCGCAGTTATACCTTGGAAAAAGTTATCTATCAAGACTTGTAAGGGAATTAGCCTCTACATCCCCTCATAGAGGAACCTGACAGGCTGTCCAGGATCTAGAAGTACAGTTGCCAAAAGTCTCTGAAATAACTTGGGTAGATGCCAAGATTCATAAGCCTAATTAAAATTACACTACTTTGTTTCCATTTTTCCTAGTAGAAAAATAAACCACAGTCAGGTTTTCACTGTGAAAAAAAAAATGGATTTTGATTTTTAAAAAACTAACCAGGCTCTTTTCAGCTCTGTTAGCCCTCAGTCTGGTGTGTCCTGTGTAACATAAATTTCACAAGATTTATGGGTACATGGCAAAGCACTTGAAATACACAGTTTAGGTCCTTTTCCTATAGCTGCATTTGACTGCAGGAACTACAAAATATTTTTGATAAATGAGCACGGGAGGCTTTTTTTGATAGATATTTCAGTGCATTTACTCCAGTCAGAATGGCGGCCCTTACTTTTGAAAAGACAGCACATCATCGCGCTTGTATCAACTAGTGTTAGCAAATTTATTCCTAGAAAAACAGTAGAAAACCTAGGAAAAATCGTTACTCAGAAATCATGTTTTCATAAGAAGATCTAATGTACAGAGAGGATCAGGGACCAGATTGCACAACCAACCAGAAGTATCTGAGCGTGTAACTTGATATATCCTTGACAACTTCAGAACGGGTCAACCTGTGGTTATTTACGTACTTGTTTATTTTCGAAGCCGCAGCACCAGAAGGTCACTTTTTGAGCCAGTGACAGCAACACATTTTCTCACCTGCCAGTGGAGACTGGCATAGTAGAAGGGCTCCAGCTCACCTGCCAGCACCCGTGGGAAGGTGGGTGTGTTCTGGGGCACAGGAATTCGTCTCCAAATAACACAAATGAGTAACAGTGCTCTTCCCTGCCATAATACAATTGCAATCAAGATCTCAACATGATTTACAAACTTTATGGGATTAACCAAGAATATGCTGATTAGCCAATAACTATCAAATCCTCTTTCACTTCAGAAAAGGATCGTTGCATCTGAATTGGAAAATAAAATCATACTGCTGGCTTCAAACCACTACCACTGAACAAAGCACCGTATTTCAGTGCCAATAAATGCTGTATGGTACTTCAGCCCAAACAGACGTTTATATCTATATCTATAAAAATAACTAGGAACAGGAATAATAAATGAATACTAAATTACTGTGCATCATCTGTCTGCGTTCATTTCAGCATTTAAACATGTTTCAGCGCCTAGGAAAATGAAAGGGTTAAACAACAGCAGATTTCCTGTGCCAGATAACGAAAAACATTCAGGGTGCTTTTTAAGAACAACAGACTCATACTGTTGGGTGGTAATCTTCGGTACATCTTTTTTTTTTTCACAGGGAAAATACAGGCAAGACGGATTTTGCTATAATTCTTCCTAATTGCTCTAATGCATTTCATTTTATTTTAGTGTTTTCAGTTTATAAAAACAGTTAGCATCAGTTTGTTTCCAGTTTTAATGGAGATAAACTCCTTCTTTTCCCCTGAAAAACTTCACAATATGGTTGGAAATGTCAGCAATAATTAGACAAAATGCTTGTGAAAACATGAAATAGAAACAATACATCTTTTTATAATGGAATCAGTTTGTCTGATTATCTCAAACAATGTACATTTCCAACTGCCCAAGAGGGTCATTAAAGCTTATGAAAATCAAACTCTTTTTTTTCTGCTTCATACATCATGGACAACAATATTGTCTCCAGGATCATTATATATTGTCTGGCTTTATAAATATGTGTTATACTTTCTTGAGCTACAGTGAACCTGGAGCATGAAATGCATTAAAAAAAAAAAAAAGAATAGAGAAAAACCCCAAAAGAAAATCATGTTATTAACTAAATAACTGTTACATACAAATTATAGATGGGAAGATAACCTCACTGAATACAGTACTCAAGGGACTTTGGTTCAATTCTGTCTTCAGTCACAGATTTCCAGTTAACCTCAGGAAAGTCATTTCTACCCTACGCACAATGAGACCTATTTGTCCCTTAAAGAGATGGTTGTGACAGCACTCCCTTCTGAGTTCCTGTCTAGGTGTGAAGTCTAATTCAGAAGTTTCTGTTATTCCTTTGAGATAAACTCAGAGACTAGACAAAGATATCACTTCTAGCTTTTTCACCATTTGTGGAAATGGGGATAATATTCCCCTGCCCTCAGTGGAGAGCTTATGGATGCAATCCATTAGTGTGTGAGGCATTCAGATACCATGATGACAAGGGCCGTTTAGTGAGTAAATACCTGGATGGAGTATGAGGAATTAAGCTACAGTTACCACTTTACATCAAAAATAGTTTAGTGCAAAAAGACAAACGAGGGAAGCCTGGTAAGTTTATCATATGATCAATTATTATCCTGCACTCCAGGAAGCTGGAAAGTTATTTCAAAGATGACGTTTCCACCTGTTTGTCTTGTTTTCCTATAACCATTGCAATACATTTGCTCTGCCCTATGGTTTAAGCACCTTGCTCTTTCTCAGTGATCATGGGGTTTCAGTCTTCATTTGTGTCTTTCAGATTCAGCAACAGTGTTACCCAGTAGGATGGAGTTCCAGGAATGTTGTTGCTTTGTTTTGGACAGGATCCTGTTATATCAGCCGCCAAAGTGCCCAAGGTAAATTGAAGCTTACAGCAAAAGTGTAACATGCAACAATTCCATTAAAAATGATATGTTTTAAACCTTTTAAAAATATAAAAATCTGTTGAAGATCCTAAGCTGTGTCTGAAAAACGTGGTTTAAAAAAGTAAATGCATTACAAAAGTAATCTGCTATAACCAAAGCAGGTATTTCTCTGCGGTAGTACTAGCACACATATGCTATTGTTAATACAAACAAATGCTTACCAATAATGAACTTCTGTATTGGTTGCAATGTTCTAGCCCAAAGTAGACATAATGCTAAAATCTATTTTTAAATCACATGAAGGAATTAATGAATAAAATCCTTCTGCTACTCCAAATTGGCAACGAAGAAATTCCTTTCAGCCAAGCCGTCAGTATAATATACTGGATCACATTTTCACTGCTGGTGAATGCGGTGTATTTTCCCTGGCTCTTCGCATATTCTAACACTGCTGAGGGTTAGACCTATCCTACCAGGGTAGGTTTATTTGAAGGAAGAAGAGGAGGGCTAAGGGACCAAGATCTCTCCACTGTGCTCACAGTGCTTAATGCTTAAGCCTCCCATGGCATGAGAGGCAGGAGAAGTTGCCCAGCCTCTCAGTCACAATATAGTTGGATATGTTCCACAATAAACTGCTAAGAGCTCTATTATCAATCTCAGAAAAGGATTTTGTTCTTAGTTAGCAGTAAGCAAAGCAATAAAGCAGTATCAATATATTTCAGTTTGGTTTGGTCTCGTTCTTTTGCGTATTGTTCTGCTCCTCCAGAAGATGCTGTACACTAAGTGTTAGTCCAGTAATTCCTCAGCTAGTAGCACAGCTCAGTCAGGGTCACAGGCCCAAACATTATCTCACCTCTATGCTCATGTATTTCTTAACCCGTGAAATGACGATTCATTGCTGGAATAAGCACAAAATTTGTGGATCAGAACAGCAGAGAAGGAGTCACACTTCTCTCTCTTGTGTCTCCTACAATAAGACATAGCACAGAAAGCAAAGCCCAGGGAACAACAAACCAGCCTGAGACCCCAAGATCCTGTAGACACCTTTTTCAGACTTCATCATCAAAATGAAGATTTGAGAAATCACCAATCAACAGCTCGAAGCTGGAGACCAAATTTGAGCCAAGATGCAGATTCACACATGATGCTTCCACATGGTAAGCAGGCAAAGTTTGCAAAGGCACACAAGAGAAATCATTGGAAGAAACATCAGCTGGGAGGACAGGCCAGTTGTCTTAGCTCTGCAGGGCAGACTGAAACAATAGCTAATGATACAGAGGAATGGGAGATGAATTTTCACTTTGCGCACTGGTACCACAGTGGAAAGAACATAATACTATAACCTGGCAAGCTGATTGTCCCCATCACCCCCATCCAAAATCTGTGACTGTCTCAGGACTCGATCGCAGGTCCGTGTTCTCTGCCTTAAACACTAGTCTGCCTCAGTTCACCAGCCCACTGTTCTCCATTCTTTATTCTTTGAGAGACGGAGCCTCAAGAAGCTCAACTGTAGGAGTTTCCCATCAGCCTAATTTTTCCATGTCATGTACTCATTTCTGATATTTTCCCACTTGTGTTATTTGCTTGCTGAAGCTACTCCATCCGTGGAGTTCAATAAATGGTGTTTGCCATCAGAAAAATTTTATTCTAGTTCTAATTATAGCAACAAGATGCTTTCTTGAAATATGTTATGAGTGTTTCATTATTTTAAATTGTTATCTACCATATTAATCACAGAAACAGTTGATCTTTCATGAGAAGCCAGCGGCTGCAAATTCCCCACTTTTAAATGTCTCATTTTAATAGGTGAAACATCAGGTAAAAATCAAACCGAGTTGTAGTCAAATTCTCTAGAAGAAGATATGTAAGTTATAACACATTGCCTCCAGATTCCATACGGTTACACTATTCGGATGTACTCAACCGTATCCCTTAGTATAGATCATAGCAAGCAGCATGCTGCACAGCTCAATTGCAAACACAAAGTCCCTAAATAAATCACACAGCAATGGCAACATTACTAATAGGACTATCAGAATCAAAGGAAGCAGGGTGATGCATCCAAGAAGAGCCTACATCATTATTCTGCATGATTTGTTTATGGTATTGTTGGCGAGATTATTTGTCGCTCCTCCTTTCCCTAGTCCCTTTAGATTTAAGAATGGAACAAAAAGAGGAACAAAACTCTAGTCCTACAATCGTAAGGACCAGTGGTCCGGTAGTTATTTCAAAGCATTTTACTAAACTACCTCACTCATCTCCTTTACTCTGCTGCAGTTCAACAGTTGAACTGTCAGTTTTCTGCTATCACATATTTCTAGCCACTGTTCACAGGGATTCCTTAATGGAGCACAGCACAGCACACTGAGTAGTTAGTGCTGACGCTAGCTTCACGCTCGTGGCCAAATTTACTGAAAGACCTCTGCCTTTTTTAAGCAGTGGTAGAAAATTACTCCTGTTTACAAAATGCACAGTTTCCAGTGCGGGGTTGGACTTTTCCTCCCCACTAGAACAGTTGTTAAGAATCAGAGAGGAAGAATTGATGTTGGATGTGAAAAATATGCTACCGGCAATGGTAAGTTCCTTAGATTTTTATCATGTTTAAAACTAGCTTGAATAAAACATTAGGATTTTATTTATCTCTTTATTTCTTTATTTAGAAACAGTTCTCTAAGGATGGGAGATAAGTTTTACGACCTTGTAGATCTGCTCTGACCCAAGTCACTGACATTGTGTCAAATCCTTTCACTATAAGGTACTTGGGACACATTTACATTCTTTAAGCATGGAGTTACCTCTTTGCAGTGATTAGGATTTGGCCAAATATAAATGTGCTTGGAAGATAGAGACTCAGCTTCTCAAA
>VZSC01001586.1:379741-421746 GCA_013398225.1 Steatornis caripensis
CAACTTCTCAAATAAAGTATTGACTGCATATAAAAACTTCTTTTTCTTTAAATCGTATGAATAAAAGCTAGATAACATTGAGATATTTTTGAATAGGAACTTTCAAAATACCTTCATTGATCACATCAGTCAAACACAACAAGAAAAAGAAAGGAGAGCTCTAAAAAGAAGAGTGAGAGAAAAAAAGAAAAAAAAACAAAGCAAAACACCCAAAAACTTAGAGCTCAACCAATCAATTCAACATTCTCCCCCAGGAACCAATGAACCGGGAGTAGCATAAATCAAGAGTTTATAATAAAAGACTAATGATCCTTCTCCCAAAAAATCAATAGCACTCCCAAACATCACTCAACCAATAAAGTAAGATTTTGCAATGACGAGTCGTCTGAAATAATGCTCAGATCAACCAGATAGTTACAACTGTGGTTTGCTGTACTCCCCTTTCATTTTCCCTTTCTTACATGTCCCTCCCACTTTGCATCAGACCAATTAATATCTTTCCTTCCCTAACAGCTCTCTAGATAATTCACAGAAGCATTTGTCTGTGTGGCCTAGCTCTAAACAGAAACTATTAAACAGTCAACTCCTATCTCTTCTATAGAATTAATGCCATGTTAACTCCTACCATGCCTTGCTGTTATGTGATATGTAAATGAGACATTTAAAAAAAAAAATTGTAAGGTATTTCTCTTACACTTTCAGCACAGTCTCCTGATTGAATCCAGGATGCAGTAAGCCTGGGTTAGTTGCAATATGGGAGCTCTTCTTTTAATTGCTAATTTTAACCTTACTAGTCTAAGTAGAAATCAAAAGGAAAATCCAATGCTCTTTATAATACATAAACTGAGTTGAAGTTTCGTTGGGTTTGATACATGCACAGTGTTTTATGATTTGCTTTTCAAACATACACGAAAGTGACCTGAGGAAAAGTTGTCTGGGGGAAAGAGGAGGAGGTGATCAAACTGTGTGACTGAGGTTTATAAGCATACTTCGGAGTAATCTCATACTCCAGCCTATCACTTTTACTAGAACAATGTGCTCTTATTCTTGGAGGTCTAAGCACACGAGCACTCACTCACTTCTGTAAGTAACAGTATTCAGGGTCCCACTGTATTCCCTTATGATGATCAACAGCTTCCAGCAAATTGTACTAAAGCAGTCTGATGATTGGGAACACTTTGATCAGCAGCAGCAGAAAGCTTATCTTCTGTGGCCTCATTAATGACATGAGTCCAGCCACCCTGCAAAATTGTGGTGCTGGGTCGGTGCAGGTATGGTCAGGTCCCCTTTCATCTCAGGAATGAGATGACTCCATTTTCTTCCTAAAACACGAATGTGTCATCAAAAATGTGCCTTTTGACATTGCTCTATCAGCCAGAGTCAACCTGCTAAAGGGGCCAGGTGTGTTGTGTCTTCTGGAGCGGACAGTAAGCAGTGACCCACGCGCACATGCACTGCAACTGCATCCACACTCAGAAACAAGATGCTCCTCGACAGAGCAAGTATGGGACAATGCTTAATTTTATTATGATCTGACCTGATTTTAAAGAACCCTGAGATGCTAGTACTAACTCCACAGGCCCAGGATCTGGGTGCCACTGCACTTTTACAAATATCTATGCTTTAACCCTAATATGTCTTGTCTTTTCCATACTGAGGCACTAGGCTTTGCACAACTCCCTTCTGTAACTGCTTATGAATTCCTGCTCCCTCACTGGCAGTCGAATGGATAAATCTGCTGTGTGCACGAAAGTATGCTTTCCTCTTCATGGGCCACACTGCTTTTCCAGACTTTACCTTACTCATCCTGCTAAAGCATTTGTCACCTCACTTCCCAAGACATAGCCAGCACCTGTGTGGCCCGTGGTGACCATGCGGCAGGGTGCAGGGCAGGCAGGAGTGCGGAATGCAAGGATGCCAAGGAGGAAGATTTCCTCCAACTCAGTCAGGTTTGACTAACACTGCAGGTATGATACAAGGTCATCAGGACATTTACCATCCTGCTGCTTTATGAGAAGAAAATCTGAGATCCTTGTGCATGAGTAATCTATGAAAAAAAAGAAGTCAGGAGATACCTATCCAAATAATCTGCTGATCTGGAGGATATTGACCTCCAGCAGACAACTAACTTGAAGAACTGCACAGCTTTCACATTAACTAATTCATTATCAAACTCTTCCTTGCAACAGAATCAAAAATTAACATCACTGTTCCACAGATAGTAAATTAGGACAGGAAAATAAAGCAACTTGACTGAGACCAATGAAGGCATCACTTTCAGAGACCAGATGAGAATGAGTTCCTTTTTTAGATTCATAGTTCATTCCAATCCTTAATGCACTCATTATGTGCTCCCTGAAATCACTGAGCTGCAGGCGCCAGACTGAAAGAAAGCAGTAGCAGCAACAGTGCATTTAGTCCTACGGAGACAAGTTTCTGCTTCTCAAAGGCCAGATTTTGGTGCCTGTAGAGAGCAACACATACTGTTGCAGAGAGCACAGAGCGCCAACAGCAGCCATGGCACATTTTACTCTTGGTAATACATGAGCAAAACCAGCCACGTAGAACTGATCTGTTGGCATTGACAGTTGTTGAAGACCATGTAACAGTTTGTAATGTATATAAAATTATTGATACTGTGTGTGTTTATATTTAGGTTAACCAAGTATATTGTTTTTAGAAAAGAACACTGTTTCTGAAAACAATAGGCCAAATAGCTTTTTCTTGCTAAGAACAATGATGCAATGCTGCCAGTACCAACAATATTTGTTACAGAATCAGCTAACTGAAAGCACAAGACTCTTTAACAACACGTATCTTACAAAGCACTCCAATGCATTGCTGATGCCATTTTGCTTCGTTTGCTAGTCAAGATGGCTAAAAGCAACCTGTATTTTGCATTTTGCTCATTCCTGCACTTTTCCTGTGTACGGTTCCTCCTGCTTTCCTTTCTCTTTCATGAGGGCAAGTATACAAACTCCCACTTCATGTGAATTTTTCACTATCAGAACTAGCTGATGAAACCAGAGTCAGCTGAAGTGAGGAAGGTGAATCCTTCTGGGATGTGCAAGGGGCCACAAGGAAAAGAGAAGGGAACTGAGATTGAAAATACACTCTTGTCAAGAGAAATAAGCAAGGTTTCACAAAATTTGATGATCCCGCAGTCATAGTTACCACAGCAAACATGTTCTGAACAGTGTCTTGGACCACCCCATTAAAAAAATTTTCAAATATAGAACTACAGCACAGTTTGCAGCAGGGCTGCATGTTTGAGATGTGTTTCAATAGCTAAAGTTATGGCAAGCACAGTCAAGTCAGATATACTGAAACTGGGATTGTAAAACAGAGCAAGAGCGAGCAGCATTGCCATTTCCCATTTACAGGTAGTTTAAAACAAAGTCTTCGACTTTTCACCATACCTGACAGGTTAGAAATTCACCAGATGTGAAGAAGATGCACCAAACTGAGAGCATAAATTTATTTTGTCTTTAGGTTTAAAATGGATTCATTTGTCACTGAAATGTTAATCACTCAAAAGAAAAAACATTGGATTTTACAAATGCAAAAATTAAGCTCTCCTGCTTGGCACAATAATGAAATATACAGCGTTCCTTGTTGTCCTTACCTTTGAACTGCAGGTAACTGTACAGCAGTGTTACAGGACAGAGCTACACTTGTGAAATATTCACAAGCTGATGTCTTTGCAGCCCCATGGGACCTGTGAAGAGCTCTTTTTTTCCCCACATCTCTCTCTCAGACTTTAAATAATGAGGAGCAGAGAAGGTATGAGACAACATGTCTGTGTGTCTCCTTTGAAATCTTTTCTTACATTACCTTGTTATCTGTGCTCAAGAGCAGCAGGTATTCCAGCAGTTCAGAGTGTATCCACAGCAAAAACACCCAGCAAAACAGAGTGCCAGCAGACACAGCTTTCAGTTCCAGGTCCAGTCGGCAAAACACGAAACCCGTACATGGAGGGAGTGATGGCATTTTGGGGGGATGTGCGTGTGAAGGGGTGTGCAGGCAGAAATTTTGCCAAAGCAGTTAGTTAGGAAAGTAGATATTTATTATCCATCCTGGAAAACCACCACTATTTCCAAATATGTACTCACAAAATGCTTCTGTGCAGGAAGTCATCAAACTTTCTTAGTATCACAGCCCAGATCAAAGCCTGGCCACCCCAGACAGATGAGAGGGCTGGTCCCTCCACTTGTCACAAGGATTTGGATCGTTCTTTTCAGTTTAGCCCTCAGTGACAACTGCTGAGAAACACCAATACAGATCTGAATTTGGAGGGTTTTTATGCTGCTGTACTGTGTATCAGGAAAGAATAATCTGAACCTGGTATGAGGTATGAGCTGAGTGTGATTCCACTTGTTTCCACACATCTGAGTCAGTCTTGAGTATGGAAAAGGCTAAAATCAGACCAGATTTATCAGATTAATCCACACTGGCATCCATCAAGTACAGTCCTTTTTCAGAGGAGGCGTCACCTATTTAATTTCCAGTGCTCTAAGTCTTCTAACCATTTTTTAATTCCTTCTGCACTTTAAAGTTGCTTATATAACAGGTACTTTCCCACACTGGCCTTAAAAGCCCTTATTCCCTTTCTTTCGTTATTTCAACAGACTAATAGTCATTGCAACACAGGTGACGGTAAATCAAATCAAGTTGAAATGTGGGCCTGACTCATTCTCAGACGATATATGATTTGTTTGCATTACATTATCTTGGAAACCCATAACCAATGTGCACTAACTACATGTCCGCACACGGCAAGAAGATAAACGCTCTTAGTCAGTAATATAAAATCTAAATAAAATTACATTTGGGTTTGGATATTAGGATACCTTTGCAACACCTTTGGGGCATTACTCTTATCATTAGAATTATTTGCATTAGAGTAGTGTCCAGAGATCCTGAGTATGATCAGGTTCATGTTGTGCTAGGCTCTGGAAAACGTGGGAAGAGACAAAAGTTTTGAATGCTAGATAGATAATTACAGGCAAAGGGTGGGAGAAATAAAGGATTGTTATCATAGTTTTGTAGAAAACTGAGGTGTGGAGATTGCATTTTTATTATATTCTAAGCATAGATGCAAAGCAATGTTGGAGCCCAAACTCACCTCGCATCCATAGAGTTTGCACACAAGTCTGTATTTAGGCTCCCACTGACTTTGTGGGAGTGCTGGTAACAGTGGAAGAGAAAGCTTCAGTATGCCTTTCCCCAGCTACATACCTACCTGCAGCATGGGTGGCTGGGAACAAGGGTGGCTTGGCTTACTCAGCCTGAGGCAACTGCTACGTATCCTGTCCTACTGCCCTGTGACACCATCTTCTCAGTGCTGATCAAACAAGTTTCCCTGAGTCCTTCCCATAAAGGCTTATAGCCCTGCAATGTAGGATGGATAAGCAGGTGAGTTACAGGAATAGAAACCTCGGTATCAGACATCTGAATGATTTCTCAGACAACATGGGGAGGTTTTTTGGTGAGGCTTTTTTTTTTTTCCTTTCTGGGGCAGAATGTATGTCTTAGTTAAGGTCACCAGAAAATCAGATTGGAGTGAAAAACCAGACACCTGACTCCAGTTCAGCATCCAAAAGTTCAACATTCCTCTCTAAAGTGAGATTTATTGGAATTACAGCAGTAACTTTTCAGAAAAATAGGACAGATGGTCTTCCAGTCAGTGGTGAAAGGACTCTACTGAACTTAAAGGAAGTCTCTTTTCAAGTAACATTTCAAGGTGTCCTCCGTACATGCTTACAAAATTTTTACAACGATTACACAAACAACCATCACAATGCTGGGCTGATGAAAGAGGGGGTGGATGTTTATATGCTGCTGTTTCACCTCATGTTGGCAGGGAAAAGAAAATTACAATGTGATAAGGAGAGATGCAAGAGGGAGGAGCAGACATGAGTGCTTGATTATGTGTTTAATTAAGCAATGCTGGTCACATCAAATTATAGTGAAGTGTGTGTACATCTGTAGCATACTTTTAGTCCCAGGCAATCACTGGCTACCTACCTCTGAATGGACAGTGAGGGGGAGATACTTTCAAAGGTAGAAATGTTGACTATCCAGGAGAGCTGGATGGTTACCTGGTTTTTTTTGCCTTTGAAGGCTGTGTATTATCAGTTAAGATCATGATCTCACCAACTGATCCAGTCACTTGCAGAAGTAATTGTACTGAGGTAAATGAGACAACAAGCAGGAGCAAGGCTTGCAGACTTAGACCTAAAACAAAAACTCTGGCACTCCAGGATAGCAAGTTATTTCCTCCTATTTAAGTTCCTTTAATAAGAATGCAGATTTTTTTTTTCTTAACCCTGATAGGAACTCTAGTCATTATTTTTCAATACTAATGTTATTGTTTTCCTATAATGTCTCTTGTTCTGTAATTTTAGGAGCCCATGTATAATCCCATAAGTAATGTGTTTATTAGATGTAATATTTTATCTCTTGGATTCGGTGTGACACTATCATTTTGTTCTTATTTCAATAAAAGTGATTTCCCTCCTCATTGCCTTGTCAGAATCTAATGGATTTTTTTATCACAATAGAAAGTTAGAAAGGTTCCCCTCTAAAAGACAAAAATGGACTGTATGTATGTGCACTTTAATTCAATTTGTATCATAAAATCCAGACCAAATAAAGTAACTTTATAATATTAGATACTGCCAGAATTGAGCTGGGATTTTTTTGTTTGTTGGTTGGTTTTGATATATGGGCATCTAGTCTCAGTAAATCTGTAGTTCATTGGCTTCATTACGTGTATCCTTGTGAACACAGAATGAAAAAGTATCAAATGCTCATGTGATTTCTGCTTTTCTTAGGGAATTCACTATCTGTATGCTTTAATCAAGTGATAATACATAGGAAACATTCCAACTTTCAGCTGACAAAAGCACAATATTAGTTGTTTGATGAGAACTCCTCTATGGATACAAATTCCACGTGGATTTTCCCAGGCTTTGTAAATTTATTAAAAAATAATATATTCTATACACAATTGGACCATGAATGTTAAAAGTTAGTAAAGTAATTTATTGAGAATGTGAAACCATCTAGAAAATAAAGACACATTCATATAATTTTAACTGTCATATAGTAATTTGTAAGACACAGAAGGCATCTGAAACATTTGGTACCCAGACCCAGCAAAGAGTCCCATTAGAAATGTATTCTTTGTAGACCATCCTCTGGAAGAAAGGACCTCTTTATCTCTTTTATCATATCTGTGTAGTTTTTTGCTAAATGGACAATCCAAGGCCATTTTTTAACATATAGGTTGGACAACGCTCATCGTCTTTCATATTAATTTTCCACACCTTGTCAACATCTGCATAGCTCACCAGTGAAGCTGCTTTTCATGCAATGCGCCCAAAGGTTACAACTTACAGGTCAGGGATGGGAATTTTCACTTTGCAATCACTGGGCAGCTGAGACTACATACATTACTGAGGTGACAGGTATAGTACGCAATGATGAACCTTCTGTCAGTGAGAGAGAGGTCACATTGGTATCAGTTGCCAACATGCCTCTCTCCCGGCTTTAAAAAAAAAGGAAAATTAAAAAAGTCTGGTTTTTTTCTTCTTGTAGAAAATGGAAACAGAGTTGATGTTGTTCACTAATGTCAAATGGCTGGAGATTTAGGGCCCCAGAGCTCAGGAGGTCTCCTTTAACTATGCTGGCTGAACTCTCAGCACCAACATAAATTGCTGCCTGAACTGAGCCCCTCAGAAGCTATTCCAAAAGCAATGATGACAGCCACATTAACTTGTACTGTACTGGAAACAATCAGCTCCAGCCCAGTGTCAGGGAAGCCAAAATAAGAGCATGGCAGTCTCCTCTTTCATAGCTATTTTTTTCACAATTGGCATCACTTTACAAAACCTGTGAAATAGGGTTAGTTTCAAAATTATCTGTATTCTTTAGCAGACTGAAAGATTCTTAGTTTTGATAAACAGATTTCTGAATCTCACAAGTAAAATTAAGTTGTAACATGAATAAAAGGAAGTGCATAACTGTAGTTCACTAGAGGTTCAACTACAATCCTATAACTTTAGCACTATCATGGACAGATCAGAATACCAAATCTATGATCAGTACTCATATCTTATTATACCATCTTTGTCTTCTGTGTCAAAGAAATGCCGTAGCACATCAGATAACAACAGAATATTAACACTACAAAGGATAAAGGAAAGGATCATGCTATCTGCAGTTAGCTCAAAATATTTTGGCCAGCTGCTGTAAAATCTTGTTTCAAGATTTCCAGAGGTTAATGTGATCACTGATCTTCACAGTCTTTCTATGAGGCCTGTGTTGGGTCTGTGTGGCAGGGCTTTGGTAGCAGGGGAAGGGGCTACACGGGCGGGTGGCCCCCATCAGAAGCTGCTCGCAGGTCCCCCAGCTCCAAGTCAGCCCTACCTCGGGGTAAGGCCAGGCCATTCAAGACAATAGATGTGCCTCTGCAAAAATGTATTTAAGGAGACAAAGAAACAGTCATTGAGACCTGCAGCAGAGGGAGGAGGGGGAGAAAGCAGCCGGAGCAGAGATCTCCCTTCAGCCCATGAGGAGAGGACAGGTTGTGCCCCTGCAGCCCACGGATGACCACAGCGGAACAGTCTATGAAGGGCAACGGTGGAGCAGAGATGGACCTACAGCCAGTGGAGGACCCCACGCCAGGGGAGGTGCCTGCTCCCAAAGAAGACCATGACTCTATGGGCAATCCGCGATGGGTTGGTGTGTTCCTGAGGGATGGCACCGCACAAGAAGGACTCGCATCGGGGGAGTTTGTGAGGGACTGTCTGCCATGGGAGGGACCCTGCATTGGAGCAGAGGAAGTGTGAGGAGCCCTCCCAGCCTAAGAAGGAAGGAGCAGCAGAGACAATCTCTGGTGAACTGACTGCATCCCCCATTCCCTGTCCCCCTGTGCTGCTGAGGGGGAGGAGGGAGAGACATCAGGAGCGAGGGGACTCGAGCCCAGGAAGGAGGGAGTGGTGGGAGAAGGTGTTTGTTTTTTAAGATCTGTCTTTTCATGTCTCGTTATCCCACTCTGCTTTGATTGACGACCGATTAAATTGAATTTTTTCCCCGAGTTAAGTCTGGTTTTCGTCTGTGTCCATAACTGGTAAGTGAACCCTCCCTGTCCTTGTCTCGACCCACCAGGTTTTGTTATGTTTTCTTCTCATCCCACCAGGGAAGGAGGAGGGAGCGAGTGGCTGCGTGGTTCTTTGTTGCCAGCTGGGCCTAAACCATGACAAGGTCCCAGAATAATCTTCCTATGTTCTTGCATTTTCTCAGTGTCCTCTGTATTTGCTCTACACAGACAAATGCTGACTTTTTTAACCAAGGTGGGTTGGATGACATATCTTTTGTGTCAAAATGAAATCATTCTTCTCTTAAAAAAAAAATCATCCCTAGCATAAAGCAGTGTTAATACACATGAAATAAATTGATTTTACCAAGGCTAAATTTGTCTAGTGGAGCCTGTACTTGAGATCATTCAAGTGTTCTCTTCAGTTATCTCATTGTATCAGTGTTTGCAGGACAAGGCCTTGAATTTGTTTCTGCCACACAAAGTTGATATATAAGAAGACAGGATTTAATTGAAACATCTCTGAGGAGTCTTCAATAACTCCTATATTTCTTTATCAGAATAAACTTTTGATGAAAGAAGAATCAAAGAGTATACGGAGCCTTTAGTAGAGATCCTGATATCAAAGGCAACTATAGTCTGTAATAAATGATGACTATAGTCTATAATAAACACTTTTGCAGTTTTGTATGGGAAGCTTTTTGAGAGGGAAGGTTTTGCTCATTAAAAGTATTTTTTATTTTACAGTGCCTATTGGATTTTAGAAATTAATTCATAACATGGATTTGATGTAGACAAGCCATAAGTTTATGCAAAGTCTTCAGCTGCAGAAGACTCTGACCTTACAGAGGATCAACTTTTCCAGAGTGCTATCACCAAGTAAATTAATACTCTTGCTTAAATAACTTAATGCATAGGAACACAGACTATGGAGATCCGTCTAAGGTTGATAGCCTTTTCTGTGTGTCTGCTGTCATGATTTAACCCCAGTTGGCAGCTAAGCCCCACACAGCCACTCACTCGCTCTCCCTGATTGGGATAGGGGAGAGAATTGGAGGAGTAGAAGTGAGAAAACTCATGGGTTGAGATAAAGACAGTTTAATAGGTAAAGCAAAAGCTGTGCACACAAGCAAAGCAAACCAAGGATTTCATTCACTACTTCCCATCGGCAGGCAGGTGTTCAGTCATCTCCTGTTCCGGTTGTTTCCCCTCCCAACTCCTTGGGCACTCCCAGCCTTCTCGCTGGTGAGGTGGTGTGAGGCAGAAATGGCCTTGGCTCTGTGTAAGCCCTGCTCAGCAATAACAGAACCATCTCTGCATTATCAACACTGTTTTCAGCACAAATCCAAAACATAGCACCATACCCTCTACTATGAAGAAAATTAACTCTATCCCAGCCAAAATCAGCATAACTCTACCTTTCCTTCAGCAAATATTCAGCTGACTCACTAGTCCCATATTTTAGCATAATAGAGATTGAACCCAAAGCTTTCATATAGCAGAGACTGATGCTCAGGCTCTTCCCACCTCACCTGAGGTACAAAACTGAGTAGTATCTACATTAATAATGGCAAAGCTGTTTAAAAACAGGGCTATTCATGCCTCTGTACAGATAGACACAGGTTTTTCAAGCAGTGAGGATTTTGGAAAAGTTAAGTGTCTGAGACTGGCTTTGTGGGGATTGGTGTCACTGGCTTTGAATACCGTCATTCTTTTACTTCTGCAGGGCTTGATCTTTTCTGCCCTGTGATGTTTTATCAGGAATATAATTTTATGGAAACAAGGAATTGTTTCCCATGCTCATTCAGGGACACCAATGTAAGTGCGTGCTATGAATGCCCTATTGTTCTTTCCTGCCCCAAGCACCATGTTTGCTTAAAGGTCTCTTATTTTCCTGCAGTGGTAGTAGGTACTTCCTGCAGCTGATAGCCAAGGTAGTTGGAGCTTTCACTGCCAGAGAGTCAGTGGCTAAGAGTGCGAGAATTTCACCCGAATAGGCTAGAGAAAGTAATAAGAAGTAGGTCATCCAGGTCTCCTTTCCCATGTCTTAATGTTTTCCTTTACTGTGGGAAGGTGTCTTTACCACCTTGGTCATACACAACAGTGATAGACAAGGGTGTACACAAAAGCGTAACTGTCAATACCATCAAGAACAACTCCTGTAAAGACAAAGAAGCATAGAGGTATAAAACAGGGGAGAGCAAACCTGTAGTCTGGTCTCAATACGTAGAACTGCAGGAATTAATCAAGTTTTCACAGTGGCCAAGTCTTCTGCCACATGACAAAAAATACATTTAGAAAATATAAAATACTACCTTTCCTTTGTTCATTTTTGATGAAATGTGACTCAAGAGCCAAAAGCTTTAAGTCTGTTTTAACTTTAGTGTCCAGCCTTATCTTGCAGATTTTGCCATGATTACATGTGAATAAAGTCCATCATATCCTTAGAATTTAGCTTTATTAAACTGATTCTCTCTCCCATCTCTGCATCCATTAAATTGTTGCTCTTCTCCTCCTCAGTTCCCCCAAAGATACTATTCATTAAAAAGTAGAGAAAAAAAAATCTCGATTGTACATTTTTTCTTATTAGCTGCGCTTGGTGCCTCATCATTTGCCAAATTCATATTTGCTGAACAAGGAGGGCAGAAACAATGTGAAATAAATCTTTTTTGCTTGGCCAGATAAACATAAGACACAATGAGAGAAAGAAAGACAGAGAGAGAGTGAGATAGGGAGAAAGAAAATAAAGCAGGAAAAGAGCAACACCATCCCAATGGTGATGGATAACTGAAGTGAACATGTCAGGATGGTATTATGTAAATTACCAAAGCAGCTGAGCAGTGCACTGATGATTACAGAGGATGTGAACAATGTTGTGGTCCCCAGGTGCCACCATGCCTTGTTATTTTTTCTTCCCTCCAACTACCCTTGGGGTAGATTCTTCCTGACCTGAGTCCTTGAAAAAAATCATCCAAGAAATACAATCCTAAAATAAAAAGGTTAGAGGACATCCATGACATTTCTCTAAAGCAATAACTGTACCCTGTATGTTGCCAGTTTAACATTCTAAAAAGTGCTTTTTACCTACACCTCTGAAGGACTTGACTTATCAAACACCTTCATTACAGAATGGACTCAAGGTCGACATATTTTTAAAAAGAAAAGAGAAACTGAAGGATGAGGGTAGAATTTGACATGCATTAATCTATATTTTAAAGCTACTCCATATTATTAGGAAGCAACTTTCCTCCATTTCATTAGACACTGTGTGTGACTGTGTTTGAATTTGTATGTTACTGTTTGTGTCGATGTTCACTGGTGTCTATGCATTTTGTTTCTGCTTTTGAGAGGGGTTGATTTAAATAACTGTTAATGAAGATTGCAAACTGCTAATTTACTAATTAGTTCTCATTTGAAAATATTCCTTATTTGAACTGAATGTGGGCCCAAAACCAAAGTCCCATAGTCAATGGATGTGCTCATAATTTACCAAGACAAACATCCAGACCCTCTGCAGGATTCTCAGGACTGGATTGTAGCAAATAACAAAACTCCATCAGCCTAGGTTATGCAAAACAACTCTTCAACATGTCAAAGATTTCACCAAAATTCTTTCCTTGCAAACATGTTAGAAGTTAAATAAAGCCTAAGAAAACATAAGAAAAGCAGATAAATATTTTCTAAAATATTCTTAGGTGTTTAAAACTGAATTAACTAGGCTCCTAATTAATTTGCATTCTCTTTTCACAAATGGATGAAATTATACTATTTTATTAGCAAGGTGCTTAGAACATCATTCTACTTCAGCTAGGTTGATCTACGTTGGTTACACAAACTACCAATTACAATAATCAAAGTTTCATGGAGTTTAGGAAAACCTAAACTAGACCTTCTTGTAGGTCCTACCCACAGAAGAATGATGCAGCAGAGTGGCATTCCTTGTTTTGCAAGTCAGTCTAGATGACAAAAATGGCTCAGTCTCTCCTTAAAACCTAGCACAGGCATGCAGCCCCAGTAGTTCTTTGTTTTCACACAGTTTCTATTAAATCAGACCCAATCTCATGTCTTAATTCACTGGACTCTACAATATGAATAATAAATAAGAATCGTTACTGTTTATTCCTTCAATGGGAGTTTCTTGGAAAAGGTAATGTAATGTCTGCACTGTAGTGCACTTTCCAGCACTGCTGTGGGCCGCCTCATAAGACTAACAGGGGAACATGATAACTGACACTTGTAGAGGTTTAAATTTGAAATTGCATTTACTTTGTATGCCATTATGTAATTGAGAACATGAACCTTTAAGGCAAATATAGCAAGAAATAGGCATGCTGCTAAAAATATTTCCAATATAATAACTAATTTAATGTGATTCATATATCTGGAGACTATCACAAAGCCTTTTCATGATGGGTTGCATTTGTTTGTACTTATTTGGTGAGGGTACATGAGCTGGTGGAAGTCCAGAAACATTCACTTCTGCAGTGACAATTCCTTTCTGTGGGACGGGGCCAGCATGAGCGAGTGCAGAGTTCCTCCTGGGTTCAGTGCTGCACGTAGCTTTTTCTGGGTTGAATTTCTCAACAAGGTCAGCATGACTTCTTTGGGTTCCTTTCATTACTACTTTTACTGAAGTGTCTGTAGTTGGCACTGAACATGCTGTTTTGTTTGAATTCATGACAAGAGAAAAATGAACAAACTTGAGCGAAAAAACAAGCTAAAACGACCACATAGAGAAACGTTTTCATGTCAACCTTTTCTCTGGTTTCGCTGTTAATATACAGTGGTTTGGTTTCCCAAGACATCTTAAAATTACTAGGACATAGGAATACATTTTTAATGAAAAAATTGCTTGTGAAACTTCTATCAGTTTGGATTTTGTCAGACTGCCTAGCCTGCTGTCTGGCTAGGCTCCTTCTACATTCCTGAACTCAATGATGAATAGCAATATAAATTATGACATAATATTTACTTCTTTCTTCATTCNTACACCTCTGAAGGACTTGACTTATCAAACACCTTCATTACAGAATGGACTCAAGGTCGACATATTTTTAAAAAGAAAAGAGAAACTGAAGGATGAGGGTAGAATTTGACATGCATTAATCTATATTTTAAAGCTACTCCATATTATTAGGAAGCAACTTTCCTCCATTTCATTAGACACTGTGTGTGACTGTGTTTGAATTTGTATGTTACTGTTTGTGTCGATGTTCACTGGTGTCTATGCATTTTGTTTCTGCTTTTGAGAGGGGTTGATTTAAATAACTGTTAATGAAGATTGCAAACTGCTAATTTACTAATTAGTTCTCATTTGAAAATATTCCTTATTTGAACTGAATGTGGGCCCAAAACCAAAGTCCCATAGTCAATGGATGTGCTCATAATTTACCAAGACAAACATCCAGACCCTCTGCAGGATTCTCAGGACTGGATTGTAGCAAATAACAAAACTCCATCAGCCTAGGTTATGCAAAACAACTCTTCAACATGTCAAAGATTTCACCAAAATTCTTTCCTTGCAAACATGTTAGAAGTTAAATAAAGCCTAAGAAAACATAAGAAAAGCAGATAAATATTTTCTAAAATATTCTTAGGTGTTTAAAACTGAATTAACTAGGCTCCTAATTAATTTGCATTCTCTTTTCACAAATGGATGAAATTATACTATTTTATTAGCAAGGTGCTTAGAACATCATTCTACTTCAGCTAGGTTGATCTACGTTGGTTACACAAACTACCAATTACAATAATCAAAGTTTCATGGAGTTTAGGAAAACCTAAACTAGACCTTCTTGTAGGTCCTACCCACAGAAGAATGATGCAGCAGAGTGGCATTCCTTGTTTTGCAAGTCAGTCTAGATGACAAAAATGGCTCAGTCTCTCCTTAAAACCTAGCACAGGCATGCAGCCCCAGTAGTTCTTTGTTTTCACACAGTTTCTATTAAATCAGACCCAATCTCATGTCTTAATTCACTGGACTCTACAATATGAATAATAAATAAGAATCGTTACTGTTTATTCCTTCAATGGGAGTTTCTTGGAAAAGGTAATGTAATGTCTGCACTGTAGTGCACTTTCCAGCACTGCTGTGGGCCGCCTCATAAGACTAACAGGGGAACATGATAACTGACACTTGTAGAGGTTTAAATTTGAAATTGCATTTACTTTGTATGCCATTATGTAATTGAGAACATGAACCTTTAAGGCAAATATAGCAAGAAATAGGCATGCTGCTAAAAATATTTCCAATATAATAACTAATTTAATGTGATTCATATATCTGGAGACTATCACAAAGCCTTTTCATGATGGGTTGCATTTGTTTGTACTTATTTGGTGAGGGTACATGAGCTGGTGGAAGTCCAGAAACATTCACTTCTGCAGTGACAATTCCTTTCTGTGGGACGGGGCCAGCATGAGCGAGTGCAGAGTTCCTCCTGGGTTCAGTGCTGCACGTAGCTTTTTCTGGGTTGAATTTCTCAACAAGGTCAGCATGACTTCTTTGGGTTCCTTTCATTACTACTTTTACTGAAGTGTCTGTAGTTGGCACTGAACATGCTGTTTTGTTTGAATTCATGACAAGAGAAAAATGAACAAACTTGAGCGAAAAAACAAGCTAAAACGACCACATAGAGAAACGTTTTCATGTCAACCTTTTCTCTGGTTTCACTGTTAATATACAGTGGTTTGGTTTCCCAAGACATCTTAAAATTACTAGGACATAGGAATACATTTTTAATGAAAAAATTGCTTGTGAAACTTCTATCAGTTTGGATTTTGTCAGACTGCCTAGCCTGCTGTCTGGCTAGGCTCCTTCTACATTCCTGAACTCAATGATGAATAGCAATATAAATTATGACATAATATTTACTTCTTTCTTCATTCTCTACTAACCTTAATTCAGAATTTTTTTTACATGACTTAAAAAATAGCTCTCATAGAAAGGATATGGAAACTGAGGTCTCCTTCATGTGACTTTATCAGTGCTGTGTTGTGTAAGATCTCCAAAAACCCTTAAGAGCACAAGTTGTGCTAATTGTTAATTGGGACATTCAATGGGACTTGAGCACCCACTTCACTTAATTGCTTTTCAGCAGCGAACACTGCTCTGAGAAGTGGCTGGCATTTGTGACCAGATTTACTCCTATATCCTAGGTCCAACTTGTCAAGAGCAAAAGCATCACCTACAAAATGCCATTGATCCTCAATTGTTTGGCTTTTTTACAGAACCCGGGCTACCTGTTGCCAGAGTTGTTTTGTTCCACTTGGCTTTTCTTTACAGAAATAAATAGACATAGAATTTTTATAGATTAATGCTCTATTTCTTTCATTTTAAAGCATTTCTTTTAACGTGATTTTTCAATGACAAAAAATGGTACTTCTAGCAGTGCAATAACTTGCATTCGTATTGTACCTTTCATCTCAAGTGATCCCAAAGCACTTTACTAACTTAACAAGCTGAAACACACTATATTAAATACTACACATAGGGATCACTTCATCTACCACTAAAACAACCACTTATGTGGTGAAATGAGCCAACTGTTTAAGGGCTCAGTTCTGCAAGGTGTTGAGCTCTATTAGCCTGATACAATGCCCACTGAAGTCAATATAAAGACTCCTAAATATTTCATTGGGCTCTGGATTAGGATTTATTACACTCTTCCATCAAAGCATTTAGGAACATGCTTAACTTAAGCACTTGAGCAGCTCCATTGACATTAATAGAGCTTGAAGTTGCTTAAAGTTGTGCTTGGGAGTTTTTGAAGTAGGGCTAGGTGTCTTAGTGCTGTGCAGTACAGATCGCAGTAAGTGCGTTGACAATTAGGTAGCACAATTTAAACAAATGATCAAGACAACACAAAAGAATAATTGTAAGCCCACTCGTTGAAACATCCATGCCAGCAAGTTTATGTTATTACCTCTGTTTTATTACCCGTGCTTTATTATTTGGAGACTGTAAAATCAGGAATCTTTTTGTGTTTGCAAGTCATGGATTCCTTTTAATGTAATCCAGTAATTCATTACTCTTCTTTCTGCATTGGTAGTTGGATTAAGAAGCATCTCTTACATTAATTTATTAATAAAAATGATAGGAAAGAATAGGCCTATAAGCTGGAGCAAAGCGACTGGAAAGAACTATAGAAATGAAACTGAAGAAAAAAAATGTGGTTGTTTTGTTTAGTATTAGGCAGCTCCAAGGATGCTACTTCTCAGTACCAAAGACAGTAAGATTTTGTGATACTAGAAAAGATAGTAAGTCCAGGTCAGAGCTGGGACAGTAATAACCCTTCTTCATAACCTGACTGCACCCTTCCATGTTAACATACTGTGAACTGAGCACAAGTGACAAAACCAATCCATCACTGCACCACCAACACAAAGAAGAATAGAGAGGTTAACAGAAATTGATGACATCCCCGCTTGAATTTTACACTGATTCGGCCAGCTCTACGATTGAAACAGACAAAGATTTATAGTCCGAGCTAGGACGCTGGCTTTCCTTGATTGCCTTGATTTTTTTTTTTATGTGCTTCTGCATATTTATTTCCAAGCTCATCACAGGCTTGTAGCATTAGAATGCTGATTTGATTTTACATTCCAAGAGGAGTAGACATTATGCAGCCATTTGCATGATGTGAGAGAAATCACCATAACGGTTTGTGATATCGGCAACCAAAATGATCGCTAATGTTCACCTGCATAAGCAGGATTGTGTAATATTTTTTTTTGAAATTCAGATTTTTTCCTTTTGCTTCTCTCTCTGTGAAAAAAAAAATAAAAAGAGGGAATTATTCCATATCCTGTGGATGAGAAATTGTGTTTTGTCATGCCTCCGAGGGCTACAGTGGTATTGAGCTTTTATGAATTCGTTTGATATCAGGGCTGAGCGTTACGAGTTCCAACACAAATTTTTTTCCCCATGACATTATTACTGAAAGCTTTTATCAGTTCATTGTGACAAAAAATTGATTATTATCCTTGACATTTGATGGATAGCTTTCATAAAAGTACATTTTTGGTGGTTGGTTTTTGTGTGTGTGTGTGTGTGTGCACGTCTGTAAAGTTTTCTCAGGAAGGTTCTATTTTCTGGAGAGGAAAAAAACCTCAAGTAACAACCACTTACTCCATGGAGTATTCTTGTATCACTGTTATCTGTGAAAGAGTTGGAAGTGAAGTGACAATCCTGCTTCCTTACAGCTTCTTCCACTTAAACACTGGGAAAATGTACATTCACTCAGCTTAGAAGTAAATTTGGATTAGTAATATAACTGTTCCATAGATACCTCAAAAGTGAGTTTTGAAGTGGTTGTGACAGAGGCATTGATAGCCACTCTATAGTTAAGGTTAATCCAGGCTTTTGTCTTTCTGGATTCTAATACCTCTTTGGAGTTATTATACTTTAAACAAACGTTTAGCTGGTGTCTGACAGAAGAACAAAGATGCCTTTAAATAGTTTAACTCTTGTTTATTGCATTCTAGCAACAAGAAGCAATAGGACTCAACTCATTCTGAAAAGCGCCAGGAGCTGAAGCTAATGGTGATTCAATTACGGTCCTTCACAAATGGGAATATTCACCTCTATGTGTGCATTAGTGTTGATGGGAGTTCTGTGCTTGCCTTGGGAGGAGAATATACTTTAAGAGAATGTGGCAGAACAGTTTTCTTCTGGAGGAGAGGGAAATGGCTGCTTTCCCTGGTTGCCATTCTCAATGATGGATTTGTAGGAGTCTTTCTAGGGACTCCTGCTGAAATAAAAGGTGGGAGAATAGTGAATTTTACAGAAATTTGTAAAGACAAAAAGTCAGCCAGAGGCCAGACCAGCCATTCAATGGAGAAAAGGGGCTTTACAGAATATAAGATTAGTTATAGCAACAGATTTTAACCTTTTGAAGCAAATGCTGTTAAGTGTCAGATCAATTAAGAACAAAAAAAGTAAAAGAGTTCTCTGAACTGAGTGACAGTTTCAGACATTTTGTGGTTCTTGAGATAAGGGAAGTCAGCAGTGAACGGAAAATAGAGAATTTGGCCTTGCTGTTGGTATTGCCCAGATGCCAAAGTGATTTCTGATGATGAACTGGCGCAGGGGCAGTTGCAATACGAGTGTGAGAGAGGAAGGAGGATACTACCAAGACGCCTCAGTCCACCATATAAACTGTGGTATGTGCTCTGTACTAAAAGAAGTGATTAAATGTCTGCAGTCTTCTTAATTCCCTCCCCTGGACTTTCCAAGCTCTCTACACTCCCAACAAGTCTCTCCTGGAGGCAGGTTCTGGGGCAAGTTTGCCAAAGAGGGACAATATAAATGTCAGTAATGCTGTAGGAAAAGAAGAACTCTCCAGTGTATGCTTTGCATCTGTTTTGAGAAAGAAGGCTGATGTTTACAATAGCAATGAAACAGATTTTGTTCCAGTGGTACTGAGAGGAAAGGAACAAAATAACAGTTTTAAGAAAAAGATAAGTTTAACTATGATTAAAGACTTCATACATGATACATTGCAAAAATTTTCAAAGGAATATCAAACTGATGGATAAATCTTGGAAGAGTGAAAAAACTCTGGGGCTCTGGAACAAACTGGTTGTGGTACCACTATTTAAGAAGGGCAAATATTTCAGTAAACTGTCAACTGGTTAAATGGATATAGAGCAACTAAGTCAAGGTGAAATCAATGAAGAATTAAAATAATGGCAATATACATGCTGTCAATCAACACAGCTTGATGAAAAAAAGTTGTCAAATAAACTTGCTCTTTTTGATTGAGTTTATGATTTCATTGGCAAAGATTTCTGTAAGGCATTTGATTCCATTATGATCTTAAAAAACTACAGAAAGATAATTCATTAAAACCTTTCTAACTGATAGTTTTTAAAAAAGGAATTCTAATGAAAAAATAATCCATCTCTTTTTCCCTATTGGCTTCCTTCTGTCCTGATTCAAGTCACAACCTGACCAGTGATGTGCAAAACAACAGAAAATCAGTCTTGTTAAGATTTACATACACTAAAACAACAGCATGTTAAATAATGAGAAAGAAAGATCTGACAAACAACCTGGATATTACAATAAACTGGACTTGCTTGGGTAAGACTTATTTTAACTTTTCCAATGATAATATTACATATGTAGGAATCAAGACCACAAGCCACAATTTCTCTCTAAAAGAGAAACTCATTTTGAAAAGAAGTATCATAAGGAGCTGGAAATTTCAAGAGAGCCATATGATGTGGCAAAACACATGATCAGGAAGCTAAGAGAGCAAATATCAGTCCTCAGATCTGTGGCCAGAAAGAGTAAGTAGTTGATGATTAACCAGAAGAATCATTTATTTAAGAATCCCATGGCTTATCTAGCTCTTGATGTTTAAGTCAAAACGAAAAGCTTTGAAAAGATATGTTCAGTCAGCAGGCCTGATGCAAGAAACAGATAGGGTCATAGCTCTTCCCTCCACTGTTGAGTTTAAATTATCTCTGAAATGTCAAGTTCATCAAAAGAAAATTAAAAACATGTAACTGCCTGGGTTTCCTAAATAAAAAGGATTGTATAAATCAAGATGCCCAAATTAGGAACTAAAGGCACTCAAAAAGTACTATTAGAGTGCCTAAATGCCAGTTTCAGGGCCAAAGGCAAGCGTATGTAAGGTGTCACGTGAAATGTTGTCATTTATATGTGATATTTTAAAGACTTTTTGGTTGTTTTCTTCTTCGTTCTGGTAGAATGTTAGAATTTTATCTGCAGCTTTTAAAGGAGAGGAAAAAGCATAGTCTACTACTTTTCCTGTGTTAAAACAATTTTCACAGTCTGAAAACTGGAGTGTACTTCTTTTGAGCATGAAGCCTGGCTCCATTTGTCTATGCATTTGGTACATGCAACTTTTTTCAGTGATTGGAGTGTATATAGCTGGTGGGTTAGCCTTGACAGTCAGGCTCCCACCCAGCCACACTCTCCCTCCTTCCCTCCCTCTGCTTAGCAGGACAGAGGAAGAAAATAGGATGAGAAACGTCATGGGTTGAGATTAAGGCAGTGAGACTGCTTACCAGTTACTGTCACTGGCAAAACAGACTCAGCTTGGGGAACATTAATTTACTTTTTTTGCCAATTAAAATGGACGTGTAGCGAGTTGTGAGAAATTTGGGTAGTGAGAAACAAAAGACAAACATTAGAACAATACCTTTGCTCCCCCACCTCTGCCCACAGAGGCCACCCCTGCAGTGTCCCTATTGCCAAAGCCTGGCCATGTGCACCCAGTACAATATAATCTAAAAAATACTGGTCTAACAAGTGGTTTGAAATAGTGAAAGGACAACACTGAATTTCCATGTTGCTGTTGCTTTTATATTTTCTGTTAATTTGTAGGAATTATTCTGGCTAATTTTCTGCAGAGGATCACCCTTTTAACCAAGCTCGATGGGCACGATTATCCCTCTATTTATATATTAACATTAAAACTAATTAAAGAAGGCTGATTTCAGTTCTATAAAACCAAAATTTCATTGGATTGTTCATTTGGTTTACTTTAACTCTCCCACAATACATTGGAAGATCCTGGTTTTATTTAATTTTTATCACAATGACTGCATTTGCTACTCCAGTGAAACTGAAAAAACAAACAAAACCCTGTTTTGGTTCTAGCTAACCTTTTCTTTAAATTGCTAAATTGTTTCTGTATATATTCAAGTGAATACTGTAGAGCATAATTTTAGATTCTTGGCTGGATCTTCTTGCCAGCAATCCATTACTTAAAATTCATCTAGTAAGAAACTAATGTACTATCCATATTAGAAATGTTCAGAGGCTGAAATACCTGTGGTATAAAGGCTTTTGGGGAATTTTAAAATTTGTCTGCCAGCAGGAGTGATTTCACAGAAAAGAAAATGATGTTATAGCAAAGAGGGGAGCTTTGGATCGTTCAGATATCTGCTTCAGAAAATTAGAAGGATTTGTTTTGATTTCAATGTTTGATTCCTTGTTGTATTAGAGCACTTGTCATTCTGTTATGACTATAATTTGACAAATTATTTCTAATTGAAAAGTCAATTTCTATGAAAAAATGAAATGTCTACAGTAATGTAAAAAACAGCATTTCGAAATTGTCAGAAATTTTCCTTACACTTGCAAGCAAATTCCTAGAAATATGAATCCCATTTCACAAAGTATTTCTCGTTTGATAGCAATATTTTCCAGTGAACTGTAAACTCATCAGTGTTTCTCTAAATGCCTCTAGTCTTACTCTCACAAATTTCTTTATTATTCTTTATCAGTTACCAGTTTAGTTCATTTTGCACACAGAGTACCAAGCTTAACAAGTAGGTTTTAGAATTAGGCCTAAGCATAGAAGCAACACGAATGCTTTAATTATTTCCAAATTAAAGTGGTTTTGTTTAGTTGGAAGACAGTTAGACGAGGATTTCAGGATAAATTAGCTAGTAAGATGTATTTAAGAAAATAATTCATTGACAAAATGACATTACTTTACACTTAGTTTGGTGTCTGTGCAGATCAAAAGAAGGCACAGTTAAGAAGATACCAACAGTCTGAAATATTTGTAGTACTTTCAGTGAGAGAAATAATAAATTTATTCTCATGAATAGAAGTAAATCAAGTGTAAGCTGTGAAGTTGGAGGCTATCCTGAGAGAAAGAATAATAAACTAAAACTAAATTGTTCTCCATTGTTGTGAGTGAATTATGTACATTGCTTGAAACAGATTTTGTTGAGGTGATTTAGCCATAATCCACTTTTGTGCTTGCATGTCTAAATTTTAGGTATCATATGTACAACGATGGATAAAAGACTATTTCTGAGATATAGATATGCATATGCAAAGCCAAGTACAGTAAGATTGAATCATCTCCATATATTCTGTAACAGAAAAATAAAAAGATGACAGGGAGCATCAAGTTAACTTATTTTACTAGCTTCTCCCTCAAACACATTTTTAAAAGTGCAAAACAATGTAATTTGTTGTGGCATGCTACTCCCTGTGTTGCTATTAAGCTATCCAGGTGATGCTGTCTTGGGAATCCGCTCTGAACAGAGGCCTAATTCAAGACTAGATCACAACATCTGCACCAGATAGAGTTTGTCATCTTCTGTCTTCAAGCCCATTGGCTGTTGCTTAGCAACTGGTCAATCTCACAGAGTATTTGCCATGACAAATTAGTAGCGTTGTTACCATGACAACCAGCTTTGTTACTTAATTAAATTGATTTGAATCAGAATTGGCTTTTGGGGAAACAAGTGTGTTGTGTGAAGTAGTAAACAGGAGCTTGCAGCTAACCATTCATGCTTTGATGTAGTAGTCCCTAAAATCAACACCATAGGGATGAAATCCACAATCAAGTCCTGAAATCACTGTGGACAGATTTGCTCAAGATTTTCATTTCCTTTTCCAGATTTGTAAAGCGCTCTGGATATATTTAGCCATGGGAGAAAAAAAAAAAAAAAGACAACTCTCAAGAAACATACAACAGACAACTGCTCCAATTTCTCGATTAAGGCTTTGATACCCTAAGTAGGGAACATACTGCTTTTTAACAAATGATTGTGGAGCCATGTTGCAGTGCCACTGGAAATTGCACAGCTTCAGACAGATAAACGAAGAGAAATCAGATCATGTGGGGTAAAGAGCTAGGAATGAAATTTCTTTACATTTTTTCTATTTCTACTCCAGTGGCGTTTTGACTGCTACCTTGGGAGTCTCATGGTTTGTCATAATATATGGCTCTGCCTGGCTCGGGGAAGTGAGGGAAATCCCTTCTTTTGATACTCAGGACCCAGGCATCAGAAAATTAAAATAAGGCAAGACAGAAATTTAGATTTCACACTACCGGCAAATTTCTTTTAACAGAAACACCTACACAATTTTTAATTATGTTTTCTACTCTTCTTATCCTCTTTGCAGACTGACAGAGGCACAAGATTAACATATTTATATCTTACATATATTTAATGAATAAAACCTACACATTAAGTATGAGTACAGCTGTTGCAGACTTTAGATGTGCAATCTCACAGTTTTTCAGTTTATCTCTATTTTATTGCCGGTAATGTATGGGTGGCTGCTCTTGCTGTCCTTCCTGATCTTCTTGCAGGTTTAAGTGCACGACTCAAGTTGTATTTTCCTTATAAAATATTAAATGAATCGCTTGGAAAGATTTGAGATTTCTCATTATGTATGCCTGATTTAAAGCTTGAATGTGCTGTTTTGCATGGATGTTCCAAAGCTTAAGCCTGTGTAAACAATAAATGGGAAACATCAACCAAGTGGTGACTCACACAGGAGACTGCAAAATGTTGAAAAATTCTAAATTGCAAGGTGCTGTGTGGCCTTGCTACATTGCTTGTGTGCTGTCTGTAATTCACACTGCTATCATTAGAATATGCAGACAGCCTACTGAATCTCTCTGAAGTAGATTTTTATTTCTTTAGACTTTATTAGCAGAGCCTCACTTTTTTAATCTACTTATTTTGAAAGTTTGCCTTTTTTCAGAAGCTTCTGGAGAAATAAATCATTTAAAAGAAATAAGAAACATCTACATATGTACCTCTAGCAAAAAAACCTAAGAATTTCACACCTCTGAATGAATTAATACAAAGGATTTTTCTCATTAAATCGTTTTCAGATAACTTAGTAATTATGAACCCTGTTTTATAGCAAAGCACATAAAAGTCCCAAATACTTTGATGTCTTCTGCTGGTCAATATTTTGCATTACATGTATTATCCTGATACAGTGATTTCATCTTCAAATGTAGAAATGTCAGATTGTCCTTCTAATTGTTAGAGCAGAATTAATGATAGTAATTGACATCTTTATTATACAGAAAGGGAAACTGCGGAGCAAAAATTACATCATTTTCAAAAGTTCAGAGCTCCATTCACGTGTCTGCCACAGATGTCAATGTTAGGCTTCAAGTTTGACCAGCTAACATTGCCATACAAGGAAGTATTTATAAAAGCTGATTTTCAGTATTTTTTCATTATAAGCTCCTTTTTGGGGGGCTATAACTAGAGGAAAAAATAGACTAATAGGAGAAAAAGAAATTCTGACGAGTGTTTGTCTTTCAATGTATTTCCCTTGTATTTTCTAAGCCTGACTGTTGAAACAATACGTTGTCAGAAATAAGTGATTTCCTGAAGTATAGCTATCAGTGTTAATAATAGAAAAGTCTAGAGGATTATAGAGGAGAGGAAGTGTGGAATAAAATTATATTCAAAGCATACAATCCACAAGTTGGACAGGTAATTGGGAGAAGCTGAAAAGCCATACAGAAGAAGTCAGAAACAGACCAGTTTGGGAAAAAAAAAAAAATTATATTGACTTTTCTCAAATATCAGTGAAGTGAGCAGAGGGGCAGTACCTCACCTGTTGCACAGCTTAGTACTTATTCCAGTCACCAACAGCAATCGGCATCATCCAATTAAGGTACAGTTTTGAGAAAGTATATCTGTTTTTCTCCATATGAGAGGAAAAGACAGGTCAGCAGATTTTAGCCATTCAAAAGGAAAAGGTAGCAGCACTGTAAATACCTTGATTCCTTCCTAGGAATATTTGGCCTTCAGAGATCATGAACTAGGGCAAAGAGTAGGGAATTAGCAAAGACACAAATTTAATAGTTGATGAACCCACATATATGTATCCTTCACCACTGTATGGAGATCTGGGGTGCAGGTATAGAGCAGAGAATGACATTGATTTTAAACATAGAGTTTCATTACTGCATCTTCTCCTACAATATAAATACAGGGATATTTGCACCACGGCCATGTTGCAGTCAGTGATGTTGTGGTTGCAGACACAGGCCCTCTGGCTGGACAACAGCTGTTCAATGGCTGAAACATGGCTAAACAGAGTCTTTCGCTTCTGTGTCCGCTTCAACAATGCAAGGGTTAGGTCAGTCCAAGGGTCACTCAGGCACACAAACTGCCTGACCACCCAACCTGAATAATTATGCTACTTGCCTTCAGGCAAAGCGGGCAGATACTAGGCACCGTCTGTTCCTATTTTAGTAGATTTGTTAAATACTCAGTAAAAACGCGTTAACTTGACTTATCCACAGCTAATGGATATCAAAGTTTTATAATGTTCTACTCCTTGTTGAAATGTTTCAGGCTTAAGTTAAAGCAAGAATTTATAAATATGGCACACTGTTTTCAGTAGTCATCGCTTATTACCCTTCGCAGTCCCTCCAGAGGAATAAAAGGATGGGGACACATTTTTCTCTTCAAGGTTAGTGACTGTTATTACATTGAAGATGAACGCTTCAAGATCCTTCTATAATGATTAACTTTATATTCCAAAAAAGAAACTTTTATCTTTTGGAAATTAATATTTATATTCTTCTGTTAAGAGCCGACTATCCTCTTCTGATTCACTGTAGGAAATGATGGGCTACAGATACCTGCCTAAAGATTAAAAGTACAATTGAGCAATTGAAAGCATGTCCCTTCTCTCCTCCATGAACAGAGACAGATTGGAACCACATGAATATAAACAGATGCATCAGAACTAATTCTGATCTTTCTTTAAAGCTAGGTAGCTCTGGCATAATTTCAGGGAATTAGCACTACAAATTGTCAAGACTCTTATCATGAACACAAACTCCTATTGTACTAGGCACTGTAGAAACACAGAGCAAAATGTTGTACAGAGGGTTGTAAACTTGAGGTGATAGTTACATCAGTCTCATTGAATGAGGTGACCAAGACCTGTGATTTAGAGGAAAAGAATATCAAGCAGCAAGACAAGTGGTAACACCATAATAAGCTAAAAGTGAGTGTGAAACAATGGACCAGAAAAGAGATGAAAGGGAGGATTAGAGGAAACAGAAAAGCAAGTAAGAAAAAGAGTCGTGTAATGCTGGGGAAGAGAAGAATTCAGGTGTGAGACTGATTATGCTGATGAGACAAGCATAATTTATATTCAGACCTTTGACTAAGAATCCTTAAAATCTTTGGTGACAGTTATTTCACCCAAGAGGAAGATTTTCTAGTCAGAGTAGAGGTAGGAATGAGAGTAGAGGAATCCCAGGCACAGGCTGTGGTAGTTTCTTTAAAAATCGGAGAACAAAAAAAAGAAATTAACACCTACAGCAGTATTGGAAAAGCAAGAGGCATCATTAGTGGACTTTCTAAGATGAGAAGAACAAAGTCATGTTTCTATACTAAGAGAAAAAAACCAGAAATAAGTGACAGAAAGTAATGGAGAACATGACAAAGAGGTAGAGGAGATTCACTAGGCAAAAATAATCAGTAAAAAATCATGGGAGAAGGAAAAAAAGATCAATATGGAAAAATCATATAGTTATTCTAATATTAAATTTGAAAATAATGGCAAGATTATTGATAAGGAACCTTGGATGAGATTTTAAATTGTTTCTCAGTTTTCTAGATTGGAAAATGATGCCAGCTTGTAAATATTTGAGTGCCTAGGAAGAGCTTGCTAGAAAATTTCGGTGTCATACATCAGATCATAATTGATGATGTATTTATTAGAACAAGTTTATGAAGAAGATATAACAATGTAAGAGAAATCTCAGCCTAGCACAGGTCTAAGTCTTGACTAGTGGCTTGACATGAACCTGGAAAAGTTACTATCCTTTTAAGACTTCACCAATTAAGGATTTTATTGAATTCTACTGATCCTCCTAGTAACTTCTAACATTGAAAAAGAACCAGTTCCAATATCAAAATGACATGTTGCTAGGTTACAAATTCCCTTTCCTATTCCCATTTCTTATTTGTAATATAACCTCACAGTGATACACACACACACATGTATATATGTAAATACATATGCATGTATATATACACACGTGACATTATACAGATACCTTGCAAGATCGACAAATAGATACCATATTTGCTAATGAAGTACATACAACCAAGAATACCTATAACCCCAGTTTTATTCAATAACTGTAGCTTTTTCTCCATTGTGCAATACAAATGTGTAGAAGTTTGCAGTTTCTTAATGAACCTCAAAAATGTATGTCTTTTTCTCATTCTTTACAAAGCACATAATAAATATTACATTACCCCAAGACAATACATCCGAGGGTGTACTTTCTTAATAGAGCAAAACAAAGGACAAAGTTAAGGTTGAATGCGTGACACTGAAAGGAAACGGTGGTGAGTGATGACGGATTATATTGCAGTTAGGAGAGGATGCATGTTTTCATTCACAGAATCACAAGGCTGAAAATGACCTCAAGAGGTCGGTTAGTCCGTCCCTCTGCCCTAAGGCAAAAGCAACTATACCTATGCCATTCCTGACAGTTGCTTGTCTAATCTACTCTTAAAGATCTCTAATGATGGAGATTCCACAGCTCCCAGACAATCTTTTCCCAGTGTTTCCCTAGGCTTTCTGTTAGAAGACATTTCATAACGTCCAACTGTTCTTTGCCCCAACTAAGCTTGTTGTGTCTTAGTCTAGTCAGAAGGCGATCTATTAATTTCCATGCGGTTTTAGAATTTATTCTTCTTTGGGAATATTTTTTTAAGAATAAATTCAATATGGAGTATTAATTTTATGTCAGGGCAGGACAGAAATGATCCATTAAAACATTTTGTGTCTTTACAGTCATTTTAAGAAATTATTTGGAGTGGGAGCCTAAAGGTGAAGGATCATAGACTGATTTTTTTATATATATATATCTATCTCACAATTTTTTTCCTTTACATTCATTGAAATAAACTGCTGATGAGTTGTAGAAAAGTAGTTGGTGTACATTCAGAAGGGAGATAAGGGAGAGAGTACACTTTCATAAAAATGTAACATTTCAAAGCATAAGAGAGGACTTTGTTTTACATTGAGATCTGTATCCATGTCTCCAGCTGATACAGATCACTGCCCAGTGGCAACCGCAGAGAGCAGAGAGCAAAGAGCAGCCTGAGGAAGTCTTACACTTTGCTGTCGCGGTCAACCAGAAGTCTAGCAGTGGTGACCTCGTGCTTAACTTTTTAGGTTCCTGTGGCTGTAATTAACATCACAGAGCCTTTCAGGTAGCACACTGCTTCTCAGAAGTGGCTTGGGAAGCACCGATTTATAAAACACAATGACTTTGTAAATAGCTACCCTAAATATGGAGGCACTAAACCAGCCTGAACTTGTTTTATTTTCCTTTGGGTTTTTTGTCCAGAGTCCGGCACCAATCAAAATCTTCACCTGATTCTTGACAATTCACTGATGATAAGAAAAATTAGGTCAAGCGGCTTCAGAAGTCACTTAACAACAAATTACACAACATGTGACTGTGCTAGAAATAGTAACTGCAGAAAACAAAAAGGCAAAATGTGCAAATATTTATAGCAAACCCTTCCCTCTCCCATTAAGATAAAAAAAATCAAATCATTCTGCAAGGAAAAATATTTTTTTCCAATCATTTCTAATTAAAATATTGGGAGGAAGTTCTTATTGTACCCATTCTCTTTTGAACTGGCTGACCTGTTCCTGGCCGAAGATTTTAATCTAGGTTTCTATAAAATTCTTGCATATTTATTTAGTTTGATTCTTTATCAGTTCAACAATTCCTTGATGCAAAACTCTGCCTAGTCCATGCATTTATGGCTTTGCACCATTTATCAAGAGGGTTGTTCATTTTTTCCAGAGTAACACTTCTGCTTTTCAGCCATTTTCATCGGTTCCTTTGTACCCTAGATTCTTCTATATCTATATGAAGATAGTGTAAATACAGTGAATCCCTATAAAAATACTCTGCTTAATGAAAATTAGGGTACAGCTGCAATTTGGTGATCTCTTATTTACAAAGAATAAGTGTAACACCCCTGTGTGAATAGGAGAGGAAGAGAAAAGACTGATCTGAGAAAACAGGAGTGTGTCTGGGGAGTGGGAGACTTTAGCTAGTGCCACCAACATTCATTCTCTAAACAAGCTGGGGAATTACTGAGCTTAGACAGAGCACTGAGGGCGGTTTTCTCATAGCCCAGAGGGCCCACAAACTAGCTTGTTTTGTTGGTTTTTTTTTTTCCCAGCACAATCTATATACCACATGTTTAGAATGTGTTTTAAACAGTGATTTACCATCTTTTAAAATAAATGTCGGCTGTAACAATCTCTGGTTTAGTTTTGTTTTCCCTGTCTGCCATGAGGATCCCATTTTCCCTTTAGTATGCTGACAACACAAGTTCGTTAAGGCTGGTTGGTTCCATTTGTATTGGACATCTCTTCTGCATATAGATTGATGAGTTTAATCAGCAAATCAGGAGAAAGACTTGGACATCAATCAGTGTCAGTGTTCTTGCTTTCTAATTTCTGATTTGCTAGTTCTAGTTATCAATGCAATAAAACGATACCAGCTTAAGACAAAATCTTGGAAATAATGCAAAGTTAGTGTAAAATTGTCAACGACCCAGGACCTCTACTGCACTATCACTGATATTTTGAAAAAGAGACACCATATTTAGCAGCCAGGACCAATGATTAATCCATTGCTCAGAGTTCAGTAAAGACAGTTTTGTACTGTACTGATGAAACGATATCATACTATCTTTTGTCTTATTAGTAAAATAAAAATATTCCTATGCACTTCTGTGGACTCCTAACAAACATAAAAGACAGTTTGTGCCTCAACAGCCTCGTCTATATATAAAAGTAATATATTTGGTACAGTTTCATATTGTTAGTGTGCCTGAAATATCTCAAAATATTGTTTTGTATCTATTTAGCAGCAAACTCTGGAAACAGGAAAATTTTTTTACTTCATTTTATGGACATAGTAGACAAGTAAGGCATAGTGAGACTGAAGCCTGGATCCTCAGATCTGCATGCTCATATCATGCTTTTGGAAGCTAATTCTGATCAAGTTAAATAGGAATAAAGTTCCTAAATTCCTCTAAATATCTGGATCTAACTGACTTGCCCAAGATCCTGTGAGGGCAAAGAATCAAACTAGACCCCCAGGCTAATTCCAAGCATTGCTTTGTTCTTCCTCTGGTGGAAAATACCGTCTAATTGACAGACCTTTGCCAATAGCAGATTATTTTTCTGACTGTGAAGGGAAAGGAGCTAGTATTTCCTTATTGCTAGACCACCTTTATTGTCACACTCTGGGATAAGGAGAAATGTATATAGTGCTCCTCCCATACCTACAGCTTAGAGATGGAGGGATAAGGGAACTGGGAGAGAGATCACTCCTCCTCATGCCCTAGCACGGCCACTTAGTTTTGGTCCACAATGTGAGACTAATTAAGGAATTAGACTAGCATCCTTTTTTACAGGGGTGTAGATTGAAAAATGGTATAGTTAGACCAATTATGCCTATCCTTCTTAACATGGCAAAAAATATCAGCTCAAAATCCAGCCACCCAAGAAGATAAAATGTCTCATATAATTACACGTCTTGAGGTATGTTCCTGCTTTTATAAATGCTACTACATGTTAATGAAGATTATTCTTTAGTTTACATGCTAGAAGTCTGTGGTTTTGAAGCAGTAAGTCCTGAGATTCCTCTCTCAGCACTGAATGTTTCTGATTTAGTTATGTACAACTTTTCCATTATAAGTAGCAATTAGACACATATTTGTAACATCAAGTTTATTTTATTTTTCTCAAATCTATGGCAAGCTCTATTGCCAGAAATATCTGAGGAAATATCCATTTGATTTTATTTTATATGCAGGCAATCACAGAATAGAATCACAGAATCTCATGGTTAAGTATGCTCAGAATGGAAACCTTTTACCTCACATTTTAATTCATACTGCAGTCTGCAATGTGACACAGACTGAATGTGTGCGATCTTTTTTGCCCCACGCTTTGTAGAATAATTTTTTCAAAATTTGCCTTTGTTTTTTCAAAATTCTGACTGATACATCCACTAAGAATAAAAAAGACAATAATTATGAAACAATTACGTTAATGAAATGATATGAGTATCCGCACAAAGCCAAATGTACTGCCTTGTAGATTTCTTATATTTATGTATGTATGTATATATATACATACAAAGTGGATATGTAGATGCATGTATATGTATTCATATGTGCATATAAAAATGCTCATATGTATATATGCATATATGTATATAATTATACAAAACACTCTTTGTACTACATATATTTCAATACACGTTTCATAGAGAGAGTGGGAGAAGATCCAACTGGGCCTTGTTTAAGAGTTATGTGATCATCCTAGTCTGGAAAGAAAATTATATGATTGTATAAGCCAAAGAAGCAATAACAGAAGAACAAAGGCATCCCATCTCAAATGACAGAAAGCAATTTAGTCACAGCAATAATGGTGGCTGCAGAGTTCCTGACTATCCATATGGCAGGTAGCTAGGTTTTGGTATAACAATATATACAGAAGGTCTGCAGACAGGATTCAGAGCCTTACATCCTCCCAGAAGAGGCTTGAAAAGATGCTGAGATGTAGGTCCATAGGACCAATGCTGTCTAGACTGGAATATTTCCAAGAGTATCCACTGTATTCCACGTAGGTTTATTTACCACCTCTGTAGCCACAGTGGAGTAAAACTGGAAGTCGTGAATGTGAAATGATTTGACAGTGATTTTAAAATACATTCAATGTGGCGATACCACACCACCTAACTGAGCAAGAGTTCTCTAGATGCTCTGAATTCTACCTCCCAGCACCCGTCAAGGTTGTTTGATGGCTTTCAAGCCACCANCATTCAATGTGGCGATACCACACAACCTAACTGAGCAAGAGTTCTCTAGATGCTCTGAATTCTACCTCCCAGCACCCGTCAAGGTTGTTTGATGGCTTTCAAGCCACCAAATGATATTATCACTCTTATATATGCACTCTGTGCTTTGCTATCTTCTCCTCCCATTTTCTCATAGAAACAAAGCCAGATAGATGCTTAGGGCTCACTTCTATAGGCATTGAGCATCGCAAAGGCACTTAGTGTCATTTGAGGTGCCCTAGGACATTCCTGCCCAGCCCCAGCTGCCACTTCAGAAAGACACAGGTCTCTCGTAGGTGCGGCATTGTATCTGACAGCCGTATGTGGATGCCTTAGGGTGTGTCAAGCAATACTTGATGCCAATGCATAGAAAATCGAATCAAACCTACCCAGAGACAGGCTGCAATAACAAGTCCTGCCACCCTAGGCAGGTACCTCAGGCAGCCAAATCCAGACCGTTGCCCCTAGAGAGGTGGGGCAGGCACGGCTGGCTCCTGCAGAGGCTTTGCTGCTGAGGCGTTTATCACTGCGCAGGGGGGAGTTGGGGGGGTAGCGAAGCCAGGCTGCCTTCATCTGACATCACCATGTTGAGCCCTCAGACTGCTGCTGCGGGCCTCGTGTTGCAGTACCCTTTTCTGAATGTCTTTGCAGTCAATCTACTGCTCATGGGAAAGATTTTCCTTTTTCTCTTATAGCCTGCTGTGGAGACACTTATCACCCAGGTTATTCAAACTGGCTCAGGGGTCCCATTTAAAAACAATCAACCCCATAACATATGGAGCTGGCTGCACTTGTACCAATACCTAACTTTAAAAAGGAAAGAGGCAGAGATTTCAGAGGAGGCTACGCTCTTATTTTAGGGCAAGCTAATATTGAGCTAAAATTGAGCTAATATTGAGGGATCCAAACTCCTTGTTTTGTATGGTCTTATTTACAATTAGCTATAATAATTGGGAAGAGACAGTTTTCCTAGAACTGACTATGCGGGAACACCTGATCATGCAAACACAGAAGCTAAAGAAACCTCTAGGGACCCATGCACAGTTTTCACACCTCCCCGATTAGAGACTGGAGCCAGACCCTTTTGCTTGTGATAGATTAATCAAACCTTCTCTCAGTCTTTAATTGGATGACAATCAGGTTCTCAGGGTATGCTGAATGGGGGAAAAAAATTCTCCTTCCCTTATATTTTATATGCCTTTCATTTCTAGCCTAGGTGTCTTTTTTTTTTTACCTTTTTTATGTGATTCATTTACTTTGTTACAGTTTCTCCTCCTTTAAATGAGCTGCATATTTTCACCCAGCATTACTAACTTCCATCAGTTTTCTACCGAAGACACAACCTTTTCTTCTTATTATAACAGCACAGCTTGCAAAGTGATAGCTAGGAATCAGATTGTGTCAGCACTCCCATTACCACCCCCCATTTTCAGGGAATCATTTTTAGTGTGGCCATGGAAATATACTCAGGACTCAATGCTGTTATCTAGGTCTTGTTCAAAAAGTGAATATCCTTTTCCTCCAACCAGCTGAAAAATGAAATATTTTAAACTCCAGGAATATAAACAAAGCAGAACAGGGAAAAATGTGACAGATTTATGATGTAAAGGTTACATCAGTGTCTGTCTGGCCAATACCTTTTCTGACCCAGTACTAGCTAATATTAGAGACCTTATCCTCCCTCATAGGGACTGTACATCTAGCTAAGAAAGTTGCATAACATTCCCTATGAGTGAATGTACAAGGAACCTCTGAGACCAATTTTCTTCACAGAAGAATTTAAGCTCTTGAAAGTTTACATAGACTTTCTAGGGATCTCCATTTAACTTTTCTCCTAGTTCACCAATGTCAGCTGAAGATGAAAGGATCCTTAAATTCCCTTTTCTGGACTTTGTCGGTTCAATGGTTTGAATTTAATGTTGGGGGCCAGGGTGTTGTTTGGGGTTTTTTTTCAACCATTGACTGTTGAGGATTTGGATCTGACTTGATATTATTACCCGAATTCAAGAAAATGAAAAAAAAACCTCAAAGGATCCACACCCTTTTAATTGAGCTATTACAAATATCAGCACTCTTGATTCAAGAGGAAACGAGATGAAGGTATTCCCAGAACTATTTTTACTGCTTTAGAATTAGTAGTAACTGCACTGAACAAATTTGCTGAATGAATTCTGATTTCACAGTCATGAAAATCACTTCTACACACTTTCACATTCTATTACAGCTGAGCAAACACTATGAAGAAAAAGTGCCTCTAATTGTGTATGTGTTACTTATTTTGTCCTAATTTATCCTAGGATAATTGAGGCATGTAAACTGTGGTGCCCCTGACAACTGAAGCCCGTCTGTACAGAATCTATCTGTAATACACTATTTCAGGTCAGATGCCAAACTCTAGGAATTGTTTCTGTCTGGTGAGGTAACACTTCATTCAATGGAAGCCCCTTGTACCAACTCCTGACTCCCTCATATGTGAAGACTTAATACCATATTCACACCATCTCTCTCACCTAGAGGTCTACCTAGGTCAACTCCATCCTTTAATCCAAATTCTAGTCTCTCTCCAGCAGTGCTTTAAATGTAAACATCATGTCCTTGTCTTTAAGGCTTCACCTAACCTTGCTCCTCTCTTTTTTTGATCAGCCTTTTTAGGTTACCTATATACCGATGCTATAACTATATACATGTTTCTGCACACAGAGGAAAATCATCAAGCACCTTTTTTCCCACTTTGAACTCGTTTGGTTACTTAACTCTGAATTGATTCTTGCTAGAATTTCCCAGCTAACAGGCAGACTGCAGTGACCAGTTGACTCCTGATTACCTCCTGCAATTCCCCCTGTAAACACATGAGTCTTCCGTTAAGCTGGCTGTGAAAGCACCCTGGCGCACCATTACAAATGTTGCACTAGGAAGACCAAATTCTTCATTCTATTTTTCTGCTCCACTTATACATTTGACCAGTGAATGAAACATTATTTTCTTGACTCAATCTGTAACATCATTTCAACTGTGTGTATTCAAATCCATGTAAAAACCCACTTCTTTTTTGCTGCCTGCAAGAGCTAGCTGATAATTGCTTGTGTGGAGATCATCCTACATAAAAATAGATTAATAAACCAATTGTGTTATTAAAACTTATAACTTAATTAGTACAATAATTATCCTGACCACTATGGTTGTATGTTGCACTCATCTAGACCTCTTAAATTGTTTAGACTGTTGCTTCTATGAGACAAGGATCTTTCTTTTGGATGTGGTAAGAATATATCCAGAAGGCTGTAAGCCATAGCTTACAAAACCTTAATTATCATAGCTCATTTTGGTAATAAAAGGGAAATTGTCCTAAACTAAGTTCTTATTTTCAACAACTCAATTTTTTTTTAATCTAAACTTCACAATAAGCCTTGTTTTTGGCTTTATGTCTAGTATTTGTCACTTCAGAAATCTCTTCTAAAACAAACCAAGAAAAATTAGTTTGCACTTTCCCATTTTTAATTTTGCAGTTAAGCTCAGCTTTTAAATGTCTTAAACATAATGTAGGTTGCTGTTTTCAGCTTAATAACTAAATGGGCCTGGAATTATTACTGTCATTCTCTACAGTATTGTTCAAGTGCCTTTAGCAATTGTTATTTTGTTGCCTGTGGATAGGACTCTTTATTTTAGACCAAAACTTAAAATTTGCTCTCAGACCTACTTTTGTAGATAGTTCCACTGCAGAGTGATGGAAAGTACAAAACAAAGTTGAGTGACAGAAAAAATAAATGTACTAATGTAAATTTAGGGCTCTTTATGTCTCAAACTTTTTCCAGAGAATCCAGTGTTTTGCTACAACTTTACTGCAACATGCGTAAGGGCAGATTTAAGAGGTGATGCTTATAAGTTGAATTATTTGGGGAAATGATGATGGATTTTTGACCATGATATAAAATTTGATACTACTGAGCAAATAAGCCCATAGCCGAAATTGCAAAAGTCTTGGTTCTTCTGTGACTGGGGGCTATTGGATAGAAATGTGGCAGTTTCCAGAAAGGAAAAGATGACCACGGAGAAGCTGTTCATTACGATGATTCACGTTAGAGTGGTCAGAGAAGCCTTTTACGTATGGGTGGTTAACTGAAGAATGAATGACCAGTTTCTGGCCTCCTGAGATGCCATAGGTCACCTTCCTTTGCTGTTCTATTTGCATGATATCATCTTTGACTAGGAATTATCTAAAGGCATAATTTGACTTCATACTCCCACATTCCCAGGTGTAGCCTTCAGGGTATTTGCCATAGGTTATCCCCATATTATATTCCTTTGCTTCTGAAGTTGACCTTTTAGTCAATTTTTACTCCATCTTCCTTAGCAGCTTTGCACATCTATAACACCTTTTCTCCAAAGGTCTCAAAGTGCATTATAGCCATCAATAAAATAAAGGTGAGATTTTCAAGGGCATGAAGGGCACTTGCAATGACTCCTCCATCTGTTTTTCAATGAGACCTGAGCATTTATCTGCCACTTTTTTATCTTTGAATATTTCTCTTTAACACATCTCACAAGGATGTGAAGAGGTTAAGTGTTGTTAATCTCATTTTACAAAAGGGGAAACTGAGGCACAATTGCAGATAATGGGCTAGGTAAGGTTCACAGCTGCACTTTCTTGGAAGGGCACTCAAGGGAGTAAAGTCCTAGGCTCCTATCTTAAATAGAGTACCCTTGCAGGCAAACCTTCCCATTTCCTTCTGTTACCTCAATTCAGATTATGTCCATGATCTGAAAAGAAAGGACCCTTCTTTAAAACTGTTCCAGCTTCTTTGAGTCCATTCTAGGCTCTTAGATCTATTTTAAAAGAAAATTCTGTGGAACGTACCCCCAGAGCCTGGAGCAAACTTTTTTTCAGCTGTTCTGGTCTATTGGGTTCATATGTATTCAGGGCTTCAGGCATTTTATGTAGCCAGTTGATTAAATATATATTTAGAATTTTTTAATATGCATATTAATTACCCAATAGACTAGAATGACTCTTTAGGAGCAATTTCTGCCTATTGTGTAAAAGCATTATAAAAATCCTTATGAAAAATAGTGACTGCACATGCTTAAATGCTTCTCTTCTCCCTGTGCCGGCCCTCTCCTCTGCTCCCTAACATACCAAAACCAAGTTGTATCATATCCTGGATTAATCACTGGATGAATTTCCATTATTGTTTTATGTGGATGTAAAACCTCATCTGAAATTGGAATCTTTTCCCATAGACCACAGACTGGCAGATCTTGCCAAGTGAAGATTGATAGAGGATCAGAACCCTTATAAAGCAGCAGATAGCAAATCGATCATTATTGTTGTTATTGTTCTAATATTTTTTTTAATAAAGGAAATTGGCGAGGGGGTGGAGGATGTTGAATGCATTTTCCTACAGTGTATTTCAGTTCTATTATATTTTGTGTTCCCATATCCGTGGTGGGGGTGAGAGGGAATGGAGAGTAACGGAACTGGGCTAGAGGTACAGAAAAAACCATACTTATAGCCAGATGAGAACAGTCAGGAAGACTGGGGCAGCGGGGGGGAGGGCAGCCGGAGAGGGGTGTGCGTGTGTGATCTGGGGAGATGATGAAGAGACTAAGAAAGACTGTGCTGTCTGCTTTCCTCAGCCCTCTCACTTCTTTCCAGAAGTTCTGGGCTCCGTGGCATGTTCCCACACCAACTGCCNCCATAGACCACAGACTGGCAGATCTTGCCAAGTGAAGATTGATAGAGGATCAGAACCCTTATAAAGCAGCAGATAGCAAATCGATCATTATTGTTGTTATTGTTCTAATATTTTTTTTAAATAAAGGAAATTGGCGAGGGGGTGGAGGATGTTGAGTGCATTTTCCTACAGTGTATTTCAGTTCTATTATATTTTGTGCTCCCATATTCGTGGTGGGGGTGAGAGGGAATGGAGACTAACGGAACTGGGCTAGAGGTACAGAAAAAACCATACGTATAGCCAGATGAGAACAGTCAGGAAGACTGGGGCAGCGGGGGGGAGGGCAGCCGGAGAGGGGTGTGCGTGTGTGATCTGGGGAGATGATGAAGAGACTAAGAAAGACTGTGCTGTCTGCTTTCCTCAGCCCTCTCACTTCTTTCCAGAAGTTCTGGGCTCCGTGGCATGTTCCCACACCAACTGCCATGTACATGACTACATGCGCAGTCCTTCCTGTTCAACTCCAGGAATACTCTTTTGCTGCATCCTTCCTGGCTATACCTCCCAAATACTGAAATTCTCTTTTTTCACACTCCTGATAGCCCTGTAAGTGTGTGTTGCAAGACGCATGCTGATGTTTTGGAGACAGTGTGTTACAAATTGAGAACCACAAGATGAGGAAAGGAGGCAGGTTGCAGAAAAACAATGTAGGATTGTTTAGATCCTTGTAGACACACTCCTGTTCTTCTGCAAAATTACTGAAGACCCAACGAACAGGATCATCTCATCCAGCTCTCCCTCTGCCCACTTAAAATACTGCCATATGTAGAAAGCAGCACAGATAATTCAGTATTTACCCCATTTCCTGTAGGCTACAACAGGAAGATCTCAGCACTTCATGCTAGGTTTTTTGGATCCAGTTCCTAATCTCACGTCTCCAACTATATTTTTGCATATGAAAGAGAATTGCTTAGATGAGATGTGGGTGACACTGGGCCACTTACAGCTATAAAATGAGGTGCTGTTACCTTCTCTTGGAATTCTAGTGAAGCATGCTGGATTTTGGTCTCAATCCAGGCTCCTGACATTCAAGAGTTAAGTCCTGCCTGCTGGTTTGCACAAGTTTACAGCAATTCCTGAACTGACCGATCTATTGGGAAAACTTTAAAATAAATACTGTGTTGTTTTAAAGCCCTCCTCTCTCTTTCCTGAGGGCAATGGGCAGAGCAGCACACCATTCCCTAATACTGGCTGTAAAATCTGCACCCCAGCAAGTCAAGTATCAAGGAAGACAAATGCTCTGTTAACCTGCTCTGTTGTTATTACAGGAACGCAGCTGAAGTGTGCACTGATGGACCATGAAATCTGAGGAGAGCCACAAGCCACTCAAGGTGGTAAATATGTGCTGGGAGCTCACACAGTATCTTTGATGTTTCTGTGAAATCATCACACCATAAACTGACAGACTAAAATATTAGATTTTGACCTTTTAAGTCAATCATATCACTTTTTATCTTGAAGATCTTTCATTTGCAACTTGGTCACATATCAGAAAGTTTAACGTCCTTTTCGTGGTAAAAAACAGGTGCAAGCAAACCCTCTGGGAAAGGGTGAGCTATGAAAGCCATTTGTAATCTTGTACTTTTGCCACATTATCGCACTTCAAATGTGGTATATATGTGTTAAGTTAAAGCATAAATAATACCACTTGTACATCTGCCTGAAAAACTCAGAGAAGGTAGTACGCACTGTGTTTTTCACAGGCATGTTCATGTTTGAAGTGCAAACTGAAGCCCACAATGAAAGATGTTGGATCCTCAATAAACAATTGCCAACACAACCTCTCAAGTAAGCATGAAATCCAGTAAACTGTTAATCTGAGTACAGAAAAGGAGTAGGCAAGCACCTTACCTTTTACTTTCCTGTTCTCTAGTTGCACTCAATAGTTGGAAAATACTGGAAATTCCAAGTAAAATTTCACTTTTTCTTTGACTAAACCGAAGATTGTTAAGCATCTCCTCCTATGTCTTTAAATGACAATGAGTAAAAAGTGTTTTCAACATGAAAAATTCATACCTGTAGTACTAGTATCATTATCAATATGATGGTCTAAGGTTACAAAAACAATTCTAAAAAAATTTGTACTCTAAGCTCACGTACATCACGGGAGAAAGGAATTAGCTCATTATAGAGATGAGATAAAGATACTAGACCTGCTGAAAATAAGGGCTGCTAAATGGAAATTCCTTTAGGGAAAATGAGTGTCTATACTGTAGCATCTTACAAGAAATGGCCAGTTTCTTTTCCCTTTTATACCCAGGAGCAGGAAGACTATCAGCAGGTGGTGAAATGCATATGAGAATGATACCCCTGTATGATCATCACCTCAGCCACTGATCTGCTCCGTAACTCTCACCAGTTTTCTTCCCTGCTCCTTGATGGAGTAAAGTTGTAAGGCTTCAGTTGCTGTAAGATGGAAATTCTTTGATCATGAAACCAGCTCACTGGCTTAGAATTCACTTATTCTATGATGAGTGAGTGACTCCATAGATAAGGAACATTTATCTCAAAACAAATCCTGTATTCACAATCTGTATCATAATGCTATGAAGTGATGTCCAGGTAAGAAAAATGATGCTATAGATGTTGTAATTTTTCTTACATATCATAGAATTTTAAGGACCGATGAATCACATATGAAATTACACAATTTCAGAACTGGAATAAAATCTTGAATTTGGAGTAAAATAATCGGAAATTAATTTGTGTTAATTGTTTTGAGTAACTAAAAATGAAAAGTTTATAATATAAATTTCATTTATAATGTGGATTTGACAGTTACATTATAACTAAAAATACTGAAAGGTCAAGAGAGGATCAGAATGAGGAGAAGCGAAGCAAGCCTGAGAGAAGACAAGAGATCTTGTGGAAGTTAACACAGCCTCAGAAAACATCTCTAGTGAGTTGGTGTTTTTCTGATGAATAAGCCAACCTGAGAAAACTTTTGGTCAGCTCTACTGAAGATGATGAAACCCATTTTTACCCTTGTTTGTAGAAAAGAATAGCCGTTCCAGATGTTAAATTTCATTCAAGAGTGGGAAGAAAAGACCAATGTGTTGATACTTCCATCAGTCTCTGTGTCAGGTAGGATGGTATACAGGAACCAGAGAAAGTAATATTTAGTAGACGCCACCACTCACTGTGTTGTGCCCTCCCACAGGAGTTAGAGATGTGTATTACAGGTAGGAATTCTACAGCACTGCCCAAAACTACTAATGATCTCAGGATCCACAGAGGTACCTCAGTTTAGTTTGAGGTTAGCAGCATTGTATATACTGTGTAATCTTGTGAGCTAATTATTTGTGCCCTGGTTTTAATATCATTTGAACTTCTATTTGATCAGCTACTCAATAGCTACATTTCATCATTTTTTCCTTTCTCCAGTTTAAGTCTCCTCCATGTTCTGTGGCTTGTGGGCTGAAAAAACCCTCCATAATATTTAGACAGAATCACAGAATGGTAGGGGTTGAAAGGGACCTCCAGAGATCATCTAGTCCAACC
>VZSC01001587.1:8491-31952 GCA_013398225.1 Steatornis caripensis
GTGTAGGCTCGGTGGATGACACGCCAACCCAGTGAGTCTCATTTAAATGCAAATGTGTCACAAACTTCTGCATCAAATCCTTTTTAAATGTATAAAATGCCTAAAAGAACTTTCTAGACAGGATTGACATCTGCAGTCAAACTTTAAAGATTATGAAAATAATCTTTTTCTCTGTTATTTTGTTTTGTTTTTTAGCTGGAAGCTGAAGCTGTGCCTGAAGTATCTGAAAAATACGAAATTAGTTCTGTTCCAACATTCTTATTCTTTAAAGTAAGAGAAAATGGATTTAAGAGAAAATGGATTCCATGTGGAGTCTTAATATGTATGCTTCTTAAATACTACTACTAGAAGAGCAGAACCCTAAGAACTTTGAGAAAGTGAAGAAATGCTTATGTATCTGGTTTAAGTCTATCCAGTGGAACCTAAAAAAGCAGATAGAAATGGCTGTTACAATTCGCATGTAATATTCTAGAGCTTCCTTAAATGCTTTGGGATCACAGAATGGCAGGGGCTGGCAGGGCCCTCCGGAGATCATCCAGTCCAACCCTCCTGCTAGAGCAGGTGCCCCCAGAGCAGGGGGCACAGGAAGGTGTCCAGACGGGTTTTGAATCTTTCCAGAGAAGGAGATTCCACAACTTCCACAGATTCTTACATATTTTTTATTTTAGTTGTCGTACCTTGTATTGGGTCAAAACGTTTACAGTAATGTGTCCTTGTTTATCTGTAGTTCTACAACATGACCAAAAGCCAAGTAAATAATCTTTTGGTAGAAATGACAAGTCTATTTGGGTCACGCTTGCCTGTGATAATAAAATTCACAATATTTTCTTTAATAAATTCTTCTAATACAGATTTACTGGCTTTAACAGTGGCCAGCCAACAGAATGGTGTGAGTCTTGGAAGTAAAGACTGGCTAAAAGATCAATACACTAATCCACCCTGCATCTGAAAAATCTATACTTTATATGGTAGCTTTACTATTTTTTTATTACAGTACAAATTCTGCATTTAATCCTTTAACATGAGTCTGTGTCTTGGTTTCCTTAGAATGCTCAGAAAGTTGACAGATTAGATGGTGCACATGCCCCAGAGCTGACCAAGAAAGTGCAACGGCACGCGTCCAGCAGTTCCGTTTCTGCTGCCTCTAATGACGGTGCGAAAGAAGACCTTAACGTGCGTCTAAAGAAACTCATCAATGCTGCCCCTTGCATGCTGTTTATGAAAGGGTCTCCAAAGGAGCCTCGCTGTGGTAAGGAATTTCTGGAGTTCGTGTTCAATGTGACAGCGCTTGCTTTGGGCTGCTTGTCGGATTTACTCAGTTTTGGGGAGATACTTCCCAACAGCATCTTGTAGACCTGGAAACCTTAGTGAAAATATTTTCATGTTGCTTGTATGCAGCTAGAGAATTGCTATTCCCTTAGTTAAATTTTGGAAATGAAATCGCGGAGGTTAGGAGCTTTCTAAAGAATATGTGATGTGCAATGCTGTCCTTGAACTAGGACGCTTTTCCTAAGGTAGCTCGGTGTTTATTCATGACATGTTTTGTGCATCAAGTTACACACATTGAAAATGTACAATAGTCTGAAGAGAACGTTTCAATTTAAGGAATAACGAGAATTGACTGACATCCGGGATTACTGTTGCCATTTGGAAAAAGAAAAGAAAACTATCCCAGCTAGTAAAACTGAAGGACTAGTAGCAAGTGTTTCTGCTACAGTGGAAATGCCTTTTCTTAAACCTAGTGCTCTTAGGCCTTGCTCAGTGTGTGTGGTTCCTTGCTAACTTGAAGTGTTGAGCTATGTGGAAAGCATATGAACGAATGTTAAAACCCAACATTTTTCGGTGCTGTGAAGCTGCCATCCTTCTGTTCATGTGGTCTCAAGAAGTTGCATTGCAGAACGAATTTTTGTAGGGCCTTCTATGGTGAGCTGCAGGAGGTAAACAGAAGAGGAACACCGATGTAGGATGGGACTGAGTAGCATTCTTAGCAGCTCTTGCTTGCTTATGGCTCCCTCTCGTTGTGGTATAGCTCTGGGGGCATCATCTTGGCAATTAATAGCACAACGCTTTCCGGGTTGTCTCCTTTGAGCGTAATCGTAGCCTGCCTTTGTTGAAGTTTATCTTCAGTTGTCAGCCTGCTTCTAACCCACTGGTCTTTTTCTGCCAGTACCTTACAGAAGTGAACATTAGCTGCTGGTTTCTGTGCTGTTTTTTCATATACACTTGTTCCCCAAGGCCCATATTCCATCTTGAAGGAACAAGGCCCAAAAAGCAGTGTGGAAAAACAACCATTCCTCATCTCCAGAGCTTCGCTTGCAATAGAAGACTGAAAAGGTCTTTTTCTGGGGACGATGGCAGTAAGATATAATTATAAAATTCTGAAACTCAGAGGAGGGAAAGGCAATGGGGAAAAAAGTTGCATTGACTTCTTACCTCTTGTCGCTCCCCAAATTGTTCTAGAGATCAAATGTTTGAACTTGCACAGTTACTTCTCTGCAGTAGCTGACGCCCAGATGGCTGAGACTGGGTTCCTTTGCTCAGCAAACGTATCCTGTTGGGCAGATCGTATCAGCTACGTTGCTGGGCCACAGAGATGAAGGAATTGTGAAACCTCACAGCAGAGTAAGAAGAGAGTTAGCAATAGCTAGCTCCTTGTGGCCATAGGCCAAGAAAGGCCTGTGGCATATATTTACAGAGCCAATAAAGGGGTAACTGCTCAAAAAGTTAAATTGTCATGCAAAACCTCAGTTATCTGTGTCTCAAAAGAAATAATTAAAATACCTGTTTGGTCCGTCTGTGCGTGAATTACAGTAGCATATGCAGGCTTGAAAGATTCCTCATTAATGTTTCTGTATCATGGCAGAGATGCACGTGAGCTAAATGTGTTTAAAACACTTTGAGGAGGGGAATGAGGACTCATGGAACTATTCTTTTTGGCCCCCTCTGGTACAGGCTCACCGCATGCAGCCTAGAAACAGAGTGGGGCTTCTCGTGTCCGATGAGGAGTCCGGGAGTGCTCGGTTCAAGCTGTTGGCATGGTGCGGCGATTTATTGATGCTATATTCACAGAATTGCCAAATATCCTGTGGTGTGCATGCACTGCTGATGTTCCAGCGTGGAACATCTTGCCACGATTTTAAGAATTAAATTCAGTGAACGGTTTCAAGTGTGCACATCCCCATGCTGCCGCTTCTTGTGCTTTCTGTTGGAGTGTGTCTCCAAAAGAAACCGAGTGGAGAACTATGTAAGGGAAAATGGATGAGATAAAAGGACCTAAAAGAAACTGATTTTACGTGTTCTGTCTGTTTATCTTAATCCAGAAGGATTCAAATTGTCGTATCAGCATGTACTGTTACAAGGGGGGAAAGGAAAGGATAATGATACGGAACACATTGATTTGGTGAAGTGAGGATAATGCAGATTTGTGATACGTGACTTTGCCAAACAGCCGTTGCTGATTTGCAGAGGGTAATCCTGCCCTGGCAGAGTGAGGGGAGTCTTGCAGCTCTGTCCGTGCTACTTCAGGCTGATGAAGCACTTGCTTATGGCTTGTGTGCAGCTTTTCCGATTGCATCTGTCCACCGTACCCAAGTGTACTTTCAGCTTTTTAAAAAATATTTGTGTGCCACTTTACAATCTACTTTTTCAGATGTTTCTGTAAAAGGGTTCTAGAAATATGAAGAGAAGTGCAGGATCCTGCAAGTACTGAGGGCTTCTGCTGTGGTGCTTTGCACCCTATTTTTTTCTCCCTTGTTTTCAAGGCTGCTGTTTCATTTCAATGCATGATTAGGTTCCGGAATCACTTCAGTAGAAGCAGTTTCAGAAATAACAGCAGATTTCAGAACTTTCACGTTCCTCGTGCTGTTGTGTATCAGCTCGGCGTCCTAGCAGTTGGTGCATAGGCACTTGCTACTATGAAGAGCTGATGAAGTTCCATCTATTTACGTATGGATAATTCTGCATTTGTTTTATGTAACGATACAGGAATAGGCGTGTGAAAGTTACATATCATCGTAGGAATTTATATATAAATTTTACAGGAATGGAAATTTTGGCTTATTCTGAAGTAGGCTCGTGAAGCGCATCCGTTGGTACATCCTGTAATACCAGTACGTACTAGAGCAGTGCTCTGGTGAGCTGCTTGTATTTATGAGTACATTTGGGGGGTGCCTGCAGCTTGGATTATTCAGATACATGTGCTTTAAGTGTAACTGCATTGGGTGCTGTTGTGGCACTACTGTTAGTGAGCCCGCTGTGTTTGCGCTGTGAGTTGTTTGGCAGGTGCATGGCAAGCTGTAAGAGGGAAGCATGGTTCTTGCCGTGGCTGAGGCGAGGCTGAAGGCAGCGTGCAGGCAGTGGTGAGTCTCCTCTAAATGCTGGTGTGCTCAAGTTCTTTGTCATGAACTTGATATGCGAAGCGACTTGAGTATGACACAGGTTCATTTGCATGTCTTAATATGATAAAGTAGATATTCCTTCAAGCTTTAAGTTCTTACATCTGATCCCTGGTACCCCACGAGAAGTGCACGGGAGATACTTACCTATATAGATGTATGTATTAAAACTGAAAGCCTTAAAATGTAGTGCAACACATGAAATCATCCGAACTTAGAGCTCTTAGTTTTGCTGTTAAATACCGTGCCTGCTTTAGACCACTGTGATAGTGTCTGGCAGTAGCGGGGAGATGTTAGTAAACTGGGCCCATTAAACTTCCTAGAATAGACGAAGTCTTTTCCAAGGTGAAGGTAACTTAACGTTTTGTCAAAGATGATATGGATGTGTTATAACAACAGTAGGAGTAATAANGCTTTAGACCGCTGTGATAGTGTCTGGCAGTAGCGGGGAGATGTTAGTAAACTGGGCCCATTAAACTTCCTAGAATAGACGAAGTCTTTTCCAAGGTGAAGGTAACTTAACGTTTTGTCAAAGATGATATGGATGTGTTATAACAACAGTAGGAGTAATAAAAATAGAATTAAAGGAGCCGTGGTCATTTAAAGGTGAAGATATTTTTGAGTTGTGTCTCTTTTGACACAAATAGCAGACTTGCACTTGACTCTTTAGTGCAGTTGGCGAGTAGAGGGGACCCTACCCAGCAGTGCATTTTGGGATCTTTTAGTTCTTACTTTCTTCATTGGAAAAGCCAGCTAAGCATAGTGTGAAGTAAGGTTTGTCCCCTTGGCTACGTGTTTGCTGGCAATTGCACGTGGTTTCTATGTGCGTTGTACTATTTCAGCGGATTCGTTTGGGCTGTGGTAGTCTCAGTTTATTTGCTTCGTCAATACCGTAATTTATTTAGGTTGGTTTTGTTGGTGTAGAATGTGGAGTGGCATTTGTGATCATCTAGATAACCGCTTAAAACATTTTGTTAGCAGTTTAATTATTCGTTGTAATGCAGGTATGACACTTCTTCAGAAATGCAACCTAAATCTTTTGTTATGAAAGTAAAACTGTTCTGGCGCTTTATCCCTAAGCGTAATGCTTCCAGACTGCTACCATAACCCTTCAAAATGAAACACAACCAATCAGTCTTTCTAGTTTGCATGTAATTGCCTACAGCTACAATAAAGCTTCCCCCCCGCCCCGTTTCTTACAGTAGAAATAAGTTAATATATTGGTGATGGAATAACCATCAGCAATCAGCCTTTAGCTGTTTACTAATGAACTCCCAGATGTGTGAAAAATTTCAGAATCTGTGTTTTACTTCAGGCTGTACATGAACTTAACACTTCAGTTGTAGAAAGAAAAGCAACTCGGATGCCATGCACATAAGTACTGCTACTTCATATCTCAATAAATTGCAGATCGTGAAAACTGCAGAAAGCTGTAGTAAAAATCCATATTTCAAAAACTAATAGGTGGTCTTGCCAGCTGAAATCAAAGGTTATTCTTCTATGGCACTTTGATTCTTTTTCCCATTTAAAGCTTCTTTATTTTTTTATTCCTTTATTAAAGCCTTTAAGCATTGTCTCCCCTTGCCTTTTTTTTTCAATATTTGTATAGACATTTTTGTTGGACTGCACAGCATTTGTTGGAATTCTTTGAGGGAATTGGTAGGATTGCAAGGGCATTTGAATCCAGAACAGGAGGAGTTGGCAAAGATATAAAACACACATTATCATCACATTGATTTATGGATAAATTCTCATGGATCCTTTCTGCAAACCGTGATGTAGTGTTGTCTAGGAGGCTGCTGCTTCCTTAGAAGGGATGTGCATGAAACCAACAGTCGCAGGGGCTGAAATGCTTTAGGATAAAGACCACGTGTTAGAAATGAAGCTAAATTCCAGAATCTTTCAATGCGTTGCTATGTACTTAGCGTTTTTTCCCCAATCAGCGTAATTTTCATAGCGGAGCAAATAGGTTGTGGTGGCATGGCGGAGTTGCAAATCAAGATTTGATCATCAGTCACAGAATCCCAGCACAGCAGGGGTTGGAAGGTCCCTCTGGAGAGTGTCCAGTCCAACCTCCCCGCTAAAGCAGGTGCCCCCAGTGCAGGGGGCACAGGGTCGCGTCCAGGCGGGGTTGAATCTCTCCGCAGAAGGAGACTCCACAGCCTCTCTGGGCAGCCTGGGCCAGGGCTCGGGCACCCTCACACAAAAGAAGCTTTTCCTCATGTTCAGGGGAAACTGCCCGTGCTCCGGTTTGTGCCCGGTGCCCCTCGTCCTGTCACTGGGCACCGCTGGAAAGAGCCTGGCCCCGTCCTCTGGACACCTGCCCTTTAGATATCGATGAGCACTGATGAGATCCCCTGCCAGCCGCCTCTTCCCCAGGGCTCTCAGCCTCTCCTCACAGCACAGATGCTCCAGTGCCCTTATCATCCTCGCTGCCCTCCGCTGGGCTCTCCCCAGTCGTTCCCCCTTTCTCCTGAACTGGGGAGCCCAGCACTGGCCCCAGCCCCCAAATGTGCCCTCCCCAGGGCAGAGCAGAGGGGCAGGACCCCTCCCTCTACCCGCTGCCCATGCTGTTCTCAATGCACCCCAGGATGTCATTGGCCTTCCTGGCCACAAGGGCACATTGCTGCTGAGAACTAGTCGTAGAGATGAAGTTGTTGTCTTCCTTGTGTTGTGAAGTACAGCAGGCCTCTTCCCATGCGTTTTCTTATGGGTTAAATATCTGCAGTATGCTGTGAAACATCCAGTCGGCTGATGGCTCCTCTTCGCTTGTGCCTCTGTGGAAGCGTTAGGTGGATGAAGAGGTCTTTGAACAGCAGTCCAAAGTTTCCTGTCAGGTTACCCCATAAAGGATGGACTTGATGTAAAGGGGACAGCCTAGGTGTGGGTGGTGTGTACGTATGGGTTTAGGTTTTTAAAGTGATTTTGAAGAGTTTCTGTAGAGACTTATGTTTTAAAAAACAATCTATCTTCTGTAAAAAAAAAAAATCAATGTCATGTTTCACTTTAATGAAAATGGCGAATTGATAATAGAGTAGAAGGAGAATTGTTTGAAACTGAAACTGTATGTGTGTTTCCCTCTAGTGTAGGAAGATTCAGGTGATTATAGACCATAAATTCTATAATATTAACTTTTTTATATGTATAACTTTTTACAAACAATGTGATGATTTTCTTAGGAAAAAGATGCTTAGCTACAGAAGGGAGAAACTTTTTTCCCCGAAGGTCGACCACATAATAAACTCATAAAACCTGGATGTTTACATCATGATAGTCAGTGCTTAATGTCCTGCTGAGATAAAGTTGTGAGAGTAGGACATAATAAAAATCTGCCAAGGAAAACAAAACATGGCATGAAAGTGTCACAACAGCGGTACAATCACAGAGTACTCCTGTGAAGATAAAGAGTTCAAAAGAATGAAAAGGCATCTGCCTTTTACCATGAAGTAGGAAAGGACATGGTCTTAAAGCAAAAGTAGTAGAAATCTTTACAAAAGCTCAAGTTTCTAAGTTAAACTAGTGACACAGGAGTGTGTTTAAATCCTTGTTCCCACTTTGTGTGTCACTTCATCCACATTTGGTGTTGGAGGAGCGCAGTGGTAGCTGGAGGAAGGAGTGACAGAGTAGCGAAAGTGATATACGATTGGAAGGGTGAGAAGGCGGCTGCTGAAGGTGCTGTTATGGTCCTTGGGAAGCTCTTTATGAATGATGAATGAGGAAGGACTGGAGAAGACAGAATAAGAGAATACATTTAATTTCACTGTAGTTGTATGTAAGACACTTACATGAAAGTTACTTACCATGTAGCTCTGAGTAGGGAAGCACCAGCCTTGCCAAGCTGCCCATGTACTTTCGGTTTGTAATCCCAGTAATAAATACGTTTTTTCCCCTTTATAATATTTGAGGTTATTGGTAGAGCAACGAATAACACACTAGAGCTCTTTTGAACTTACCATCTAGAAGAATTGCACTTTTTTTAAATGAATAAGCTTTAGTACAGACATGGCAACGCTTTGTTTAAAATTATCTGTAATTCCTCTTTTTTGTGTTTGCAGGTTTCAGCAAACAAATCGTGGAGATACTGAACAAACATGGTATTTCATTTAGCAGTTTTGATATTTTTTCTGATGAAGAAGTTCGTCAGGGGCTGAAAACGTATTCTAATTGGCCAACTTACCCACAGTTGTATGTAGCTGGAGAGCTTATAGGTGGACTTGATATCATCAAGGTTAGAAACTGAGACATTCTTAATGTTGTTAGTGGTCACAAGCATGTTTTTCTTGCTTTTTACATCTGATTTTTCGTTCCCCAATCTCCCTAGGAACTTGAGGCGTCTGGAGAACTGGACACAATCTGTCCGAAGGCACAGAAGCTGGAGGACAGGTGTGGTGTGCTATGTTGTTATTTTAAGGGTGTCTGGTTTTGAGGTTTTCTGTATGTTCATTTATAGAGGAGGAACCCTCTGTATAAATTTATGGTTCTTTGACTTAATCAGAAGTGTGTCAAGATTTTCTTCAATTACAGAACGCCTGCAGTTGTTTAATGTTTCATTTTCTATGCAGTAAGCCTCACAATATTAAGCTATAGTGTTACATATGTATTAAGCTATATTGTTCCAGTAGGCTTATTCTATTTGTAGTTTGTTAATTTTTAATTATAGCAGGAATATATAGATTCCTTCTTATCTCTTAAGAATTTATTCTTTAGAGAGAACGGGGAAAATAATCTTTTAAACATTAGTAGCTTTTGTTAGCTTTACTTGACATAGACTTCATCACTCTGATGTCACTGGAGGAAATATCTAGGCTTGTCTCCTCATTTTTCTTCATTACTCATGTCCTTCAGTTCCTGTTTTCTTTCACCTTGGCAACATGCATATACTGGAAGTGTGTTGCTTCCTGAATAAGATGTAATATCTAGAAACCAATTTGCTCTCCGTTAACCTTCCGATTTGAAGATTTGCTCTAGTTTGAAATTCTGAGGTGCCCCAGGCAGTCAAGTTCCAGATACCTGACAAGTCATTCTGTTGGAGAGGTTGCTGGTAGATGTGTCTGTTTTCCTAGTTTTTTTGTGAATAGTGCCATTGAGACATGCAAAGGCGGGGCGCTGATTTACCAAGAGGGTGGCCTGTACCTTGAAGGCAAATGTGTTAGCATAGATTCCCTCTTGCTGTTTAAGGATGGCAAGAGCAAGTTTTACTGTGCTTTCTAGGTGTGACTGGTTCTGGTTCTTTTGCCTTCTCAGCGCAGTGCAGAAAAAAATTAGTGCAAGCCATGTCAATATCGTGACAAAGGATGCTTGCTTTCACAGTAGTGTATTTGTTAATTCTGTTTTAATTTGTTGTAGGGCTGAGGTTTACCTTTTGTTACTGTAGTAGGGTAATGTGTAAAGTGTTTCACCAAGGCCACAAAAAAACCCCACTATCATTTGCGGTTTGAGATTAAATTATAGGTAAAGATGAGATTTTAAAAGACCATACTGAGACCAACTTATTTTATAAAGCTTTCTTTAGTCTCTTCCTTCCTTTCTGTAAACTTGCATAAGCTGCAACTTTATTGAATTTATACATAGTTTTTTGCTTTGCTTAATCATTTCGGGGAAAGAAGGTAAGGTAAAATGTCATCCACTTACCTGATGTGTAATAGATTAAAATTGTGGGTATAGCTGAATGCCTCCTGAAAGGAGGGACAGCAGCATCTTTTGAACAGGCATGTGATGTTTTTGTCAGTTGTATCACATTTTGATGTAAAAGTGGCCTGGTGGCAAACCGGCTGAAAATTCACCAGACAAGTCCCGAGTAGCTTCTTGTTGCGTAGTTTGTCCTTCATCTGTTGTTAAGTGTTTGTTTCTTGGGTTAACATGTGAGATTTAGGTGAGGTCTGTTTTCTGGTGACCACTGGGAAGTTCTTTTTCCGTGACACAACTTAGGTTTTTCTTTGTAGCTAACCTCATACCTAATGTCTGAGCAATTGGTGTCTTTTGAATTACATTTACCTGTGAAGAAAGACCCTATGAGAGAGTTGCTCAAACATGTTTAGACTCAAAAAACCAAAGGAATATCGGTAGTAGAATCTATTTAATGCTAAATTACGTTCCTTTACTCAATGTTCGATCTCTTCCCATTGATTAACTGCATCTTCTTTGCTTGAAAGTGGACTCTGGAAATCAGCTCGGTTTCACAAAACAGATCTGGCAGCTGGGGAGCCAGCGCGGATTACTGTAGCTCACTTTGCTGTCGCTGTTAGTTTTGCTGTTGCTTTTCAACCTAGAGACCGCTTGGTTGGAAAAATTGTTTTGAGGTTTACATGTGCAAAGGCTGTTGGTCACCAACAAAACTTTGTTTAGTTTTATTGCACAAAGACGCTGGATTCTCCAGTCTGGAATCATTTTGCGTTATGCGAGTCATGCAAAGCCACCTTTGACAGAAAACGATAGCCTGTATGATCATTTCATAGAGGGTAGTTTGCCCTTAGTAGGAAACTGTTGGACAGGAGTCTTTGCTGACTTTTTCTATCAATTTGTCACAGAAAGCCATTCCTGAAAGGAGGGGAGTGTCTGCGAGTTGGGTGGGTAGACCAGAAGTGGGCAGTGCACAGTGGGGCGAAACAGACCTAGTCCTGAATTTCAGTAGTGGTTAGTCCCTAGATCTTCTGACTCACGGACAATAGCTGTGGCTCTTTCTCTGCAAAAGACATTCTGTCATGGAGAATGGGAAATGCTAAGTATTATATTCCCTATGTGAAAAAGCAGTGTGTCACTAAATACAGACATTGTATTTGAAATATCCTAAAATGGCTTTTCTCCTTAAACGTATTGCTGCTTGATGCTTAGAGGTCAAGCTAGAGAAGTAAGTTGTTGCTCTAAAACTAGCAGAATGTTCAAATTCGTTCACTAGAGTTACTGTAAGCAATGTAAATGAAGAGAGTTGCTTATAATAGTTCTTCAAATGCATTTGGTAAAGCTGTTAATTTGCTGTCTTTCCACTTTTTGCATTTGCTTGCCTGTCAAAACAAAGCTTGGGATAATAACCACACTGCTTTATGTCTGTCTTTTTTGTGCCTTCTCTAGGCTTAAAATCTTGATAAACAGAGCTCCTGTGATGCTTTTTATGAAGGGAAGCAAACAGGTAAGATTAAGCGTTGCAGGACATACTATATTTAAACAGCGGCAGTTACCTTTTCCTTGCTTAATGTAAACTAATGGTGCCGGGAAGTTAGGGATTTGTCGTTTTATTTGGTGCTTCTGTAAGCCGTCCCGTCCTCATTTTACCTGATGGAAATACATTGCTAAAATGCTGGTAACTGCGTTACGGTAAAATCAGGGAATTTGATGACCTGCAGTGATGTCTGTCAATTGATCTACAACTCAGGAACGAGTGGAAGGACTGTGCATGTCCTTTCGGTCCTAGTTATTGATTGTCTTTGCAGGTAATTAATTTTCTTCTGACGTTCTGAGTGCTTGCTCCTGACTCCGAGCCTGCTTGAGGCGTATGCTTTGACTGTTGTTCCAAACTTTATCTCTGGAAGCATCTTTCTTGAAATTTTCCTCTTAACCTAATTGGATTGGGTGTCTTATCCTTTTTGGTTTCTCTGACTTTATTATGCTTTCAGAGCTGCATTTTAAAAAAAAGCTGCTACATGTTTTTAAGGCTAAAGTGCGATGCAATGTGCTGTAAATGATCCGCTCTCTCGCATGCATGGAATGGCTTATGCCTTGTGTCTTTAAGCTGCATTTAATTATCTTGCTCACTGAAATAAAGATAGTGACTGAAGACAGACAAGTGCTAACAGTTAGGATTAAAATAATAACAAACGGCTGTCAACCGAAAGGTCAGTCTGCTGCTTTGTGTTGCGTACTCAAACAGAGTAACCAGGGGATAAATTGTTCCCTTTCAGACAGCAAGGCACTGCAGTTCTTCCTGTCAAAATTACTTGAACGGTACCTAACTCAGACGTTTCACCGGAATGGTGTACCCTGAACAATGATTGTAGTTAGTGATTGCATGTTATGAGCTGTTCATGTGGTGTTTTTCTAAAGGGGTGCGGAGGTAGGGGACCGAGCTCGTTCGTGTGACTTGTCCTTTCCATTTCATTTTCTCCTTTGTTCCCTGAGCCTGCTCTGTGTGTTAACAGCAGATACTTTTGAGGGTGTAATCGGTTGTTTTACTAAGCTGTTTTATAGCCGCTGGAACCTTGTGGGTTATGCTGACTCACTGAAACAGCGGGGATGAGCTAGTGGGGCTTCAGCCTTCAGAGCAGACGCCCTTCTGTCTCCTTTAACACCTGGGTCTTGCCTGAAGAAAGCAAGAGTTTGAGCAAGTTGCTTAACACGTTTTGATTTTTCGCTTGAGCTGCTGGTAGAGTGAAATCACCAATAAGAAGGGATAGTCTGGATTAAAAATTCAATGTCTAAAAAATGATGGATGTTCTGTGTCCTTGTACTGTCAATACGAAGAGTTTGCAGTAGATACTTTCAATTATTAATTTCAGCTGGGAGTTGTTGTACACGCAGCCTATTTATCAATTGACCATAGGTTGCTACTCTCTCCTGAGTGGGAAGTAAAGCGTAGCGTCTGTCTCCAAATAAACCACATGGGGCATTTATACCCATCCTCCATATAGCTTTGGCTTTTTGAACATTCAGAAAATAATCAAGCCTAACCAAGTTTTCAAGATAGTATTGCCAGACCTGGAAACGGGATTCACCTTGTACCGTTTCACACCACAACTGAGTAAAGTGTTTAATATTCTCAGTGTTTTCATTTAGTTCAGCCAAGTATACAGAGACAGGCATTCAGTGCTGTTTAAAGCTCAAAGAATATAAAGAAGATTGAAAAAGGGATTAGCGGTATTGACCATTCAGTAAGGTCATCACTAGCAATAAATTGGTAATAGCTTTAGTGTAGCTTGAGGACCTTTTTGTGAATTAAATGTAGCAGATACATATGTTTTATCATATCTCTGTCTTGTATTCTAGGTGGCAAAATGTGGATTCAGCAAGCAAATTATAGAAATCATGAACAGCACTGGGTACGTAAGTGGGTTGGATAATTTAATTTGGGAGCCAGTTCTGTTTTAAAAACTGCATTTTATTAATAAAGAGTTTGGAAAAATATTAGTGGAAGACTTCCCCAAATGTAATTTTCTTTTGTTTGAGAGTATTTTAAAGTGTCTTTATGTAAAAGCCCATAGTACACATCACTACTATGCTCATTTGATACCAAGTCAAATGTGGTGTGTCAGATACTGCACTGTTTTAGCACGACTACGTAGTGATTGTCTTGCTCGGATTGAGCAGTTTGTTGCAACAGTGATTTTTTTTTTTTGTGTGTGATTTGTTGACATGAAACAAATCCTTCCACTGATAAGCAACTCTTCTGAGAGAGATCCCTCTCGATCTGTTTCCTTCGTCTTGGAGCCTCTCGTGTTATCTATCCTCAGTTTTCCTCTTCAAAGCAGTTCTTTCTGTAGTATCCTCTCAGTATCCTCTTCCTTTTGAATAAACTCCTGTTTCATTTGTACTACTAGTTGGAGGTTAAGCAGTTTTCTTGATTACTAGATGTTAGAATGGGCTTTTTGAGATGATAGATAACTATATGTCAATATACAACTCGGAAATACGTAGCAGTTACTCAAATCATTGTTCCTTGTCACTGGCCCTGCTCCGCTTGCTGGAATCTGCATACTTGCTGGTTATCAAAGAGTGCCAGTTCTTAGAATACTGGGGATTGTGCACCAAGTCATAAATGAATCAACCAGAAATGAAATTGACACGGGCGTTTTGTTTCTGTGTTTTTATACAAGTAGTGAATGAAGATGGTGAAATAGCTGCAGCCGGTTGATTCCTTAATAAAAACCTCCAAAGCATATGTTTGGGTTTAGGATTGGGTTGGTTTTTTTTTTTTCAGCTAATAGTGAACAGAATTACTTTGAATGCATTTTGGCCGACTAGAGCCTAAGCTACGTGACTTAATTTTTTTACTGTGTTATGCTCTCATCTGTGCATTAAAGGTGTTTCCCATGAAACTAGACATTTTCTACATTGCAGTTCTGGGTGGCTTTTTACCTCCTATTTCCTGTTAATTCTGAGTGATTTGGAAGCCGGCCTGTAAACATAGTCAGTCTGAATTTTTGAGGGTCTTACAAAATCATCTACTGTAGAGTTTTGCAATGTTTGATTTCTTTTTTTTTTTTCCCCCCTAGCGTTGATTATGAGACATTTGACATACTGGAAGATGAAGAGGTAATTAAGTCTTCCCATCATTGAGGATTTCATTGTTGCTTTTCCTAAGCTTGAAGCTCACCTTTAAGATTATTTTTGTTAGGTGCGGCAAGGATTAAAAACCTATTCAGACTGGCCAACGTATCCTCAATTGTATGTGAAAGGTGAACTTGTCGGAGGACTGGATATTGTTAAGGTAGGAATGAGAGTATCTTGTCTGAGATGTAAATTGCCTGTTTGTTTAAAGCTGTAGAAACGTGTTTTGCCTGTAGCGCGGAAATTCCTGTGTAGTGGCCCTAGATCTTGAAACCGAGTGACTTGGTTGCTTTTACTGTGACTTCTATTAGCTCAGCATACAGTTGAAAGGCGCTCTAAATCTCCAGCGTTCTCATCTGCCAAGATTTAGCAGTGAAATGTGTTTTCTTGACAGCAGTCAGTTACTGTTGCTGTAAAGACCATTTTTACCCCGTGGGTGCATTTTTACAGGTTTCTCTTCCTAGTTTTACTTCTGACATTGCTTTTCTCAAATAAGGTGGGCGAGACATTTTTTCCTAGCAAACAGTCTCATTCCTGGAAGAAAGTAAGGTTTATTGTGGTTGTTTGAACAGACCCTGAAGCAACAAAAATAGATCTGCATCTGTTACTGTGGTTTTTGATTTTTGTAACAGAGCAGGCACAGTGTTCTAAACCCCAAATACTCTCGAGCCCATTCTTGTCTGAATGTTTTATAGCCAATTCCTCAGACATTGTAACTCCTGGGAAGATACAATCAATAAATCTCATTCAGTTCTAAAAATACTGGTATTACTTAAATTATATAGATTACTTTAATTTTATTTATTTAACAAGTGTGTGGGTTATTTCGGTGATCAGCAAGTATAGTCTTGGGCATTGCGGAGGTGCTGCAAAATACTTCTCTTGCTGGTATGTAAATATAATTTGTCTGTTTGCATTGTTGGACTGTATTCAGTTCACACTGACTAGCTTGTATGGGTAGATGAATGTTGGCAGTATTTTAGAATGCATTCCGTAATGTAGCATAATATGAAATAAAATTGAGGCAGTTGCTTCTCTTGAGATGTGGGAAGAGAATATATGCTCCACAACATGTTATTTTAAAACCATTTCCTGGTGTTCTCTCTCTAGTAAGTTAAGAGCCTTACAATTTGAATTTAAACCATCGAGATGATATAGGCAAGCACCTCTTATTTAGAGCTCTTAAACATCTCTTACTGTCTTGTTTGTTTTAATGTGTGGTGGTAACAAAATCTGTCAGCGGATGGTCACTTTGTCATTTTGTGGGAGGCATTTTGGATGTTCTAAAATGTTGTGCGTGCCTGAAATAGATCTTGAATTACATCTACAAGGAGATCTCAGGGGCTTTACTTGGTAAAGCTGATAACAGCCAATCCTTTTGAAGGTGGTTTTTTTCACTAAATAAGTTTCCTCTTACTAAATAGAGACAAAACAGAATTTAAATACGTTACGAACATCGGTGTCTTGGTCAAGAGGGGCCTCTAGTGAGTCATTGAGTGCGTTCCCTTCAGAGTCGGCAAACTGATTTCCTTAGCCCTGAACTGTCCCTGTCAAAATCTTGTTGGCATAACCCCAAAATGTACGTAGCAAATAACTGCTGTTTGCATTTCTTTACAGGAACTAAAGGAAAGTGGTGAATTGTTGCCCGTTCTGAAGGGAGAAAATTAACGGAAAAGGACATCAGTGGGAAGTGAAATACTTTGCACAATTATTCATTTGTAGGTTATTTGGGAGCAATATACAGCTTAGCCCTGTGGAACCCTTCAGGACTAAATAAAGACAGCTTGTGTCCTCTCTGTATTTCACAAGACCGTGCTACGTATGAAAATGTTTCCACTGAAGATGCAAAAATGTCAAGATCTTTGAATTCAATTAAAATATAATGCTAAAGAACTTTGGGTGTGTTATTACACTCTTTCTGTGTATTCCTTGCGTCTCGATGTTTAAGAATTGAGTAATGACACCACTATCCATTGCAGTGTTGTATAGGACTAAATTGTCTCTTTTTTTTTTGGGCTCAGCTCTCATTAGGAGAATATTAATGGGTATACCTCTGTGGTATAGAGCATAATAATTTTCTGCCCCTGTTAATAACTGTTTTCATGTCTAGTGAGCAGGAAAAATACTATTGAAACCTTAATCCAGCGCAGCATTAGGAAGTTGTTATTAATGAGTTTCAGCTGTATACTATGAGTCTTCATTATGTAAGTAGGTACAGTAATTGTTAATTTCAGATGTTCAACCTATTTTAACATAGCTTTTTGGACAGATTTAAATTATGGTGGAAATGAGCCAGTAAGCACAGTGANACATCACTGGACAAATTAGGAGTTAGAACCTTTAATTAAAACAAGACTAAATACAAAATGCTTTCTTCTGCAATAGTTCTCCTTCAAGAGTCGTTATAGTGGAATTTAACTGCTCGAGGGGTGTAGGGTCCTGCTAATACATTTATAGAAGTGCAACACACCAGCGGTGAGTAACAGNATTAGGCCAGTCTTTTGGTGCACCATCAGTGCTTCGGTTAAGATGGAGAGGTTTACCTTCTGGGCTATGGCTTTGGTAATTTAAATCATCGTGTTAATATATGGATCCTTCGCTTCTGTATTCAGAGGATTTAATTTGTTTTCCATCCTTCTTTCAATACCTGTGATGCTCTGAAGTACAACGGGCTGACTGTAAAACCAGCTGCAGCACAGGTGTGCTTGCAAGCATGTGCAGGAGGGTGTTTCTTTTACAGAGAAACACTTTCTTTGCTTTCAGGTCTTTTGAGATCTTAGCATCTGTGCTGAGACTGATGGGCTTTTCATTTTGGAAGGTGTTTTTGTGTCTGTGAAATATTTCTAGTTAATTACGTACAGACTGCTGGAGCCAGCCCCCTTAATGGAACCCAGAAAATGAAGCACTGGTGAGCAGAGAAGTGCCTGAACCTCACCAGTTGTATGTTTTGAGCAGAGAGGTATTGCTGAAAGCCTTTTCCTTGCTGATTTTTTTTTTATGTTGGTTGTGCTTGCAGAGAAACACCTGTGTCTGCTCACCATTCGTGGCCAGAAACCCTTCCGAGGAGTTGCTTCCTTGTTAGGAGGGGTCAGGACTGAACGTGTGTTCTTCAAAACGTGCCTGGGAGAAGAGGTGCCTGAGGAGTTAGGTGGTGTGAAGTTTTAGACAGCAGCTGAGAAGTAAGGTTTTAGAAGCAAGTTTGGGGGTTTGTTGCTTAAATTCTAAATACAACCTAAATACACTGGAACCTGAAGCAAGGCTGTTACTGGACTTAGTCCCAAACTGGTAAAGGTTGACTGCGAAGAAAGAGATACTTACATGTGTTGCAGAATTCTTAGTGATTGGTATTTAATTCAATCAAGTATTAATTTTCTAGGAATAATTTTACTATATGTATATAGTAGTATATATACTCTCTATATATAGTATGTAACTTTAAAACCAATTTTAACCACTATAAAAAAAATCTTGTCACTCTCATGAAAACAAGCCTTAATTAATCTCAAAGTGAATTGCGAATCCATCCAGGTGGCTGTCAGTAGTAATTGTAACCTACTTCATTAAAAAAAAAAAAGAAAAAAGTTATACTGAAAAGTAACATCACTGGACAAATTAGGAGTTAGAACCTTTAATTAAAACAAGACTAAATACAAAATGCTTTCTTCTGCAATAGTTCTCCTTCAAGAGTCGTTATAGTGGAATTTAACTGCTCGAGGGGTGTAGGGTCCTGCTAATACATTTATAGAAGTGCAACACACCAGCGGTGAGTAACAGTGTTTCTCTGACAATGTTTTTATATTCCATATATTCCAGTGCTACACTTCTTATGCCAGTACAGAATTTGTTCTTGAAGTGAAGCTCCTGTGCTGCTGTTCGTGTCTGGTGACTTCTCTCAACTTCTCATGGTGCTCAGCTGAGGGTCTCCAGCTCTGGTAATTGGCAAGGTTTGGTATATTTAGTACTTGTTGTTTTGTCAGAATTCGTTGTAAGCCCACTCTGTTTAAGTTAAACTGGTGCTGTGGTGTTTCTTTGGACAAAACCAGACCTTCTGGAAACCAGCACTTTGAAAAGCAGTTTGTCTGAGGAGCGCTTTGCTACCCCATTGTGCCCCTGGCCGGGAGCATAGCCTGGGGCTAGATTTGGGGTGCTTGGGGGGTGCCCACGCGATGACAGGGAGCGCAGCGTGGGAGGCCCCCTCCACATCAGGGTGTTTACTGTGGCCACTGGAACATCACCCTCCAGCCGTGTAACGGTGCGAGTGGGGTGTCACAGCTGGTCTTCGCGCTGGTGCTGTTATGTTTCTGCCCAGGGCTTGCACTGCTGCGTGCCGTGGGGACACCCCTGCAGCGGTGCGATTTTGAGAATGGTACCGAGTCCGTGTATGTGGGCTTTACTGTCCTGTAGCTGTAATTTTGGTTAGGTTTGTATCTAAGGAGCTGCAGAGCTGTTGGCTCCGAGCTGTCTCGGCAAAGGGAAGAATGCGTGGGTGGAGGCTGCCTCTCCGTGGTCGCAGAGTGTGCGTTGCACTGGCGCGGCTGGCCTGCCATCCCTGCCTGCCTCAACGAGAGTCGGGAAGTCTGCAGCGACGTAAAATACGCTTGGAAACAATTTCAGCCATATGGTCGAAACCTTAATTCAAGGGGCTGCTGGGGAGCGTGGCTTGTACGCTGCTGCTGCCCTGCAGGGATAACTCTTGCCCGTCTGTGGGAATACGTGATCACTCTGCCTCTGGAATAAACTGCTGCTGGGGGGGGAAAAAGAGGTTGGCTTTATGTGGAATGGAAGAGACAGCAGGTGTGTGGTTTATCAGCATTTGTAATGAGATGCAGATGAGGTAGAGAAATTAAGCAAGGGATGAACTAGCCAAGGGATGATGCGTGCTGGTGGAAGTTACGTGGTGGGTACCTGTAACCAGTGTAGGTGCTGGTTCTTATTTCAGCTTTCTGCAGGTGTGCTCACACACACATGAATGCATTTCTTGGTACTCGTCCCGACATCACTCCTCCAGCCTACTCATAGTAAAGTGCAGCCTGAGTTCCTTAACTTTTTCAGTAAGTTGGAGTGATTTGGGCAATACTGTTAGGTGGTGTTCCCAGGGCGCTCAGCATGAACGTGGGGAGCGTGGGGTGCTGTGCTGGGAGACACCCAAGGGAAAACGTGTGTTTTGCACGGAAGTGAAAAAGGCAATGAAGTGTCGGAGCTACAGTCTGCCAGGCAAAGAGGTAAGTGAGGGCTTGAGCCTCTATGGCTGCTAAAGATGGTGTGTTATTTTTACTGGTGGAGAAGTATTTGACATTGGTGTTTGGGTGCAATTAACATATATTCTGCTTATTTGTATTCTTCTTTTGCTTCCTTTTCCTTGCTCGCCCTAAGATTTCAGTTAGATTCTCTTTTTTTCTGGTACGTGTGGGTATGAGAAAAAAAAAATAGCCATGAAGATGGTCAAAAGGGGAACAGGCTGCCTTGAGAGGTTGGGGCTCTCCATCCTGAGAGGTATTCAGGACTCGGCTAGATTAATCTCGGAGCAATCTGATCTGATTTGATCCACTTTTAGCAACAGGTTGGACGTGCAGAGGTCTGTCCCAACCTGATTTAGTCTCTGCTTTCGAATGACACAGCAGTGAAGCGTTAGCGAAGAGAGCTCGGAACAGCACCTACGGCTCCCTTTAAGTGGCCAAAGCGAGGGTCCTGCTGCAGCGATTCCCTGCTGTCTGGTATTCACTATACTTGGTAACTCTGCTTAGCAGATAAGTGCCACCCCCCTGTCACCTCCTCTGCGCTTGAATGAGAAATACTTCCAAAAGACTCTGAAGTATTCAGGTTTTTAAAGGTAACTGCGATATAGCTGGGATAGGTAATGCAATATTGTTTTTAAATTAAAAATTAATCTGGCAATACGCGAACATTGGTTAAAGGCGTCTGCCGGTCCAAGGAGAAATTTGACGCAGCTAATGATTTTAATTAGGGGGGTATTTCCTGGAAGGCCATCACAAAGATACAGTATCTCATTTCACAGTACTGAGGCCAAAGTGGAGAAAAGCAGTCACTTCTTTTTTTTTTCCTTCAAGCTGTAGTTCCAGGCAGCCAATTCAGATGAGACCATCGAGTTATTCAAAGGACAGTCAATGGACATGGGCTTAAAGAGCCTGGTCACCATCTTCCTTTCTCCTGGTGTGTATGGTCAGGGGGAGCAGAGTCGCTTTCCGAGCTAGGGAATCTTGGAAGTGGGCTAATAAGGGAAGAGGAGGCAGAGATGGTGCAGTCCTTCCCTCCTCCTTCGTAGGAAAGCTTGCATCCCACTGTTAATTCGTGTTCACTGTTCTCTGCCATCATGTAGCTGTGAGCTGTATGTGTGAAGTATTTCCCCCATACGAGCACCGTTTGTGCCCAGTCCTACCTGCAGCCGTACCAGTATATCCCCTGACCTTACTGCTTGTGTGCAGAGGTGTTTAACGACTTGAATAAAGGGGCTTCCTGGTGTGTACTGGAGAAAGGAGAGACCTCTCCTCTCTGTGTGTGCTGAAGACCTTGGGTGTGACAGGACCGATGCTTTGGTGGGACTGAGCTCCAGCCAGGCTCGTAAAAGCCAAAACGGGGAGGGATGACATCTGGCGTGTGAAATTCTGCCTTGGGCTTACGAAAAGAAATCCTGGCAGTGCCCTCTGACGTTGGGTCCCACCAGATGCTGTCTAAGGGCTCTGAGCGCCCAGCGCCTCGGTGTGCCTGACTGGCAGCCTCGGTTCAGGTGGGCTCTGGGGCCTTGGCACGTGTGGCCGAGGTGCAGGACAAGCCTTGGCTGGTTGCTCTGGTCACGGTAGCCTCAGGCAAAAGTGAGGTGTGGGCGAGAGTGGAGGCATTGCAAGCCCTCATCATCTGAGACAAGCCGGGGCTGGTAGGTTAGGGCTCGTGGTGCCTCAGAGCAGATAAGCAGGTTGCTGTGCTTCAGAGCCTTTACTCTCAAAACGCTTCTCCTGTTGACCCATTTCCCATCTTATTTCCTGTCTTAAATTGAGATCTGTTTAAGCTCCGGTCTTCCTTAGAAGATGTGAAGGGAGGGGGACAGGTGGGTCACGGACTGTCGCAGCCCTTTCTCTTCAAATCTACAAAGGCGTCCTGTAAAAGTGGAAGGTGCAGCCTGAGTTCACGTGGTGAAAGGCTGCAGGCTGAGCTGGTCTAACTGATGAGGGTCACCTACATGAAAGAAAAACACATTTCCAAAGGAAGATGCTTCCTCCATGTCCTGCACGAATGCTGAATGTAAGGTGAGGCAGCAGCGGGGTCTGGTTGTGTGGTCAGTTTTCCATGGTCCCCAGGGTGGGCTATGCCAGAAACCCCCAGGTCTGGCTTATGGCAGCTCAGTGCTAAAGCTGACCCCAGCGAGGTGTGAGGACAGCGCATGTGCTGGCCCTGGGGCACACATAGCTGTGCCCCCCACAACTGCCCTGTGCTGGTGCGGGGGATTGGGCCCGGAGTGCCCCGGGGGGCTGCAGGTGCTGGAGGGTTGGTTCAGCATCCAGCACCTTTGCACTGGTCTCTTCCCACGTGCTGCTGTGTCTGTGGTAAGCACAGCGACTTCCACAGGTGTTGGATAGTTTATTAAGTTTTGAAAAAGCCACACATTTTTCCCTCTTCTAAGGCGTTTCATTGAAGGGAGGCTACGGTAGTACCGCTGTGCCTAGTTTAGAATTACTTCGCGGTATTATTTTTTCCTCAACAGTCGACATTTACCTGGAAGACAAAATTTTTAGAAATGACTGCCACACGTTGGTGGGTCTGTACCCTGACGGAGGGTACACCTTCAGTCGGCATGCTCATCGACAGTTAGAACCAGTAAACCAGTGAATGGTTAAATGTCATTCAGATGTTGATGTGCTTCCTCAGTGCTCCGGAAGGAAAACCACTTCGTGTGTGATGAGACTGCTTCATAAAGGTGAATCTTCATCTGTGAATGCAAACGCTGAGCAGCCTGGCTCAGCACATTAAACAGCACAGTCTTTGGGTCAAAAAACTGCAGGCCTGGTGTTCTTGCAGCGCCGGTGGNATGTCGATGTGCTTCCTCAGTGCTCCGGAAGGAAAACCACTTCGTGTGTGATGAGACTGCTTCATAAAGGTGAATCTTCATCTGTGAATGCAAACGCTGAGCAGCCTGGCTCAGCACATTAAACAGCACAGTCTTTGGGTCAAAAAACTGCAGGCCTGGTGTTCTTGCAGCGCCGGTGGGGAATAGCGAAGCGCGGCATGCTGGGCTGCTGAGTGCAGCTTGAGGGCGCTTGATGCTCAGGAGCCGGTGGCTGCGGGCGCTCGGGCGTACGTTAGCTCCGTGGATAATTCTGCACAGCCGCCAGCTTTGCGGCGAGCTGCCGCAGATGTTGCTGTGCTGGGGTGGTTTTTTTTTTTTGAAGTTTAAAGTTAAACCTGTAGGTAGCTGTTTACAAACTCAGAGTCTTCAGTCATTTTTTTAAGCTTGCATGTTGAGTAGTAATAATGATAAAAGCTGCCCAAGGTTACTGGTTAATCCCCCAAATGGCTGTTCTCAGGGAGTGCTGCTCAATGCCCACTTATATTGGAAATCACAGAATCCCAGCACGGCAGGGGCTGGTGGGTCCCCCTGGAGATCCCCCAGCCCAACCTCCCCGCTAAAGCAGGTGCCCCCAGCGCAGGGGGCACAGGGACGCGTCCAGGCGGGGTTCAATCTCTCCGCACAAGGAGACTCCACAGCCTCTCTGGGCAGCCTGGGCCAGGGCTCAGGCACCCTCACGGCAAACAAGTTCTTCCTCACGCTCAGGGGGAACTGCCCGCGCTCCAGTTTG
>VZSC01001587.1:32324-70101 GCA_013398225.1 Steatornis caripensis
CCACGGAATCGGTCTGGCATTTGTGCCTGCTCAGCGCCTGGGATGATCTGTCAGCTGAACTGGCTTAATGCCAGCCCGTGGTTTTCGGGATGCCAGTCTGCCCGCCCAGCACTGCGCTCCGAGAGCTCGGTTTTGTACAGAAACCCACCGTATTCAAAACCGCCGCTGGTTAGAGCGCACCTTTTGGTGTAATTGAGCAATGGCAACAGAATTAATGGCATTACGTGCGAGTCGGGATGGAAGATATGGTCCTCAGCTGGTTCGCTTTGGGCTGGAGTTGCTGTGTTGCATTTTATCCACGATGTGACTTCAGGTTCAAGGTACAGTATCCCCTGTTAGCCATCCCCAGGTGGGGAATCGCACCCGTGATCCTTAGCACCCCGGCAGCCATGGGGAACTCCCAATACGTGATGAGGGAGCGTGGCCGCAGCAGGGCCGTGCTGCCAGACGCGGGTGACAGTCCAGCTCCGTGCACCATTCCCGCTCGGTGTAAATTCTAGGGCCTTTCCCGTTACTGTATTGTTCAATGCAATTGTTTGTGTGTGCGTGAGGGGTTTAGGCACGGGACTGAAGAGCTCTGTGCAGTAGAGTCTGCTCCGTATTCTTGCCTCGTTTCATTGCGGCTCAGCCTGGACTCTTAAGCCTGCAGGTGGATAGCAAAGCAAGCATGGGAAAGCACGGGCAGGAAAGTCCGGTTATTTTGCTAGAACAACTTAAAAAGTCTATAGGAATTATTACCACCTGGCTTTTTTCCCCCCCGTCGCTGCCTTTTCTCCAGGATTCGGTGTGTGGAACACTAGATGGAGCCTTCTGTGCACTGAAGGAGCAGAGGAGTTTGAGGCATTCAGAGCAGCATTCTTCACTCCCAGCAGCTCTTTGCTAACGTGTTAACGCAAAGTATCGCTGGCAACGAGGATGCCATTTAATGGGAAAACCGTGGTGGGAAATTCTTTCTTACACCTACAGAGGGCAAAACACTGTGTGGTGTTTCCCTTTGCGTGAAAAATACATCAGAACTAAAGAGATGTTATAGCATTAAAGATTATGTACGCCTCGTTTTTAAAGTAGTTTTTGGAGTATATGCAGAGGCAGGGCTGCGTTTGTGGCTTTGAGAACGTGTGCCCACATCCAGATGTGCATGGAATTGTTTCTGTGCTTCACACGTCTGGCTTTCCGCAACCATTTGCAGCTGTCTTTCTTAGGAAGATTGTTCAAGATACACTGAGTTTTGTCACTTTCTTCATAAGCTGATTGTTATTTTCTGTTACGGCTTTGGTGGTAGCGCTTTAGTGCACGGGCTGCTGATCTTTCTAAATGACACAAGGGTGGTGGTGGCTGCGTTGGGGAGCTCTCGCCAACGTTATTTGTACCGAAGCGGAGCGGCGTCGGCATTCTGTGCACGTACGCAGCCTCTGAAAGCAACCAAGAAAGTAGATTACAGAATAGTCGTTTCCAAGAAGACGAAATTGCAACATCGTTATGAAACGAACCATGTCATCTTGATTATTCTTTGCAAATTTCAGATTGCGTATAAACAACTAGTACGCCTTGCTGACATCCGGGATGATTACAGGATACTGAGAAAATGCAGCTGTGAAACAAATTTTGGGCAAATTATGTAGGTTTGCACTGAGAATCACTGAAAGAGAAGTTCTTGTAGAAAACTGTCAGAGGCATGCAGGGTGCCCCGCAAAGGATGGATCCTCTGAAGCAAAAGATTGCCGACAATTTTCAAACCTTGCAGAAAGGCATCCTTGATGGGTTAACGACCTAGTTCTGCAAATATTTATGCTTTAATTTTGTGCTCAGCTGAATAGTTCCCAGTGAATTTACTAGAATTGCTTCATTATAGCCTCTTTAGTGGAAAACCGAAAAAGATAATTAAATCTCTTGTACTCCTACCTGTAAGGACATACTTTAAAAATTCCCATGTTTAAGCAAAAAGACGTGTGCTGCTTAGTTGTTTAGAAAAAGAAAAAAAATGGATATGCTTAGAATAAAAGTTCTTTCCTACCTTCATGTGGTTTGCTCGCGTGCTGCGTAGGGCACTAGTTCAATTGCGTCATCGCAGTAAGGGACGGAACAGGAGAGGCTGCCGTTGGCTTTCCCGTCGGTCCGTGGGATGGGCTGGTAAGTCTTTTTTAATGAGAAATAATCACTGCCCGTAATCCCCCTGCTCAAACAGCCAACCGAAAAAGACTTTATAAAGCTTTGGTTGATGGATTCAATCCAGTCAGGTGACACAAATGAGTTGAAAACAACAACAAAATCGTGCACGGTATAATATTTTTGTCTTCTGACTTGAACGTGGTACCAACGGGATGTTAAAGTTTCAGTGAATTTCTGTGAGTAATTCAGAACCGTGAGATTTCTCCCAAGCCGCCTGAATTAACCCGTGCCTTTGTAAGTCTGCGTTGCGTGGTACAAACCGTCCGCTATGCGGGCCCCTGACATTGAGTATCTTTCCCTTAATTTTCAGGTGAACGTGGCTTTTGTACGCTGCTCAGTTTGTCCGTGGCCTTTTAAAAGGTTACTAGGACCAACTGAAAAAAGTAATCTGTGAAAGCTGACCCTCCTCCCCTCTCCCCGAAATCACTATCGCTTTCTACTTCAGCCGCGTATCGGTGTGCTGCGTAGCAAAGCGAAGAGGTGGTAGTAGGGCCAGCTCATAAAATGTACTTTATCTTTGTATTGAAGACACTTGTGGTAGCGATATGGAGATGTTGCTGTCTCCGTCTGGATGCCGATAACGCTCCGATGCTCCGCGCAGGGAGAGCGAGAGCGTAGTCGTGGAGCTGGTATTTGGTTGTTCTCGCCCGGGGCTGCTGCGGGAGCGGTTTTAAGGCGCTCACAGGGTGTGGGTGGGGAGTTCCTTGAAGCATCTTAATTTGTCGTTTGGGGGATCTTTGCTTGAAATCCCTCGTTGTCAGGGGTGGAGGGGGGGGGGCAGGCGGGCTGTGGGTCCGAGGCAGCACTGAGCCGGCTCCAAGGCTGCAGTCGTTTGCTGTCACTTTGGGGCACGGGGGCGTGTAGCGGGATGGGGTTAATCCCAGCCGGAGCGGGAGGAGAATGGCACGGCATTGCTGTGAGGACAAAGCACGGATCTGGCGGCCTGACCCTCGGTACCCCACTGCTGGCTTACTCACAACTGGCTTGGATGCCTCTGTAAAGCACTGAACTGTGCNTCAGTGAATTTCTGTGAGTAATTCAGAACCGTGAGATTTCTCCCAAGCCGCCTGAATTAACCCGTGCCTTTGTAAGTCTGCGTTGCGTGGTACAAACCGTCCGCTATGCGGGCCCCTGACATTGAGTATCTTTCCCTTAATTTTCAGGTGAACGTGGCTTTTGTACGCTGCTCAGTTTGTCCGTGGCCTTTTAAAAGGTTACTAGGACCAACTCAAAAAAGTAATCTGTGAAAGCTGACCCTCCTCCCCTCTCCCCGAAATCACTATCGCTTTCTACTTCAGCCGCGTATCGGTGTGCTGCGTAGCAAAGCGAAGAGGTGGTAGTAGGGCCAGCTCATAAAATGTACTTTATCTTTGTATTGAAGACACTTGTGGTAGCGATATGGAGATGTTGCTGTCTCCGTCTGGATGCCGATAACGCTCCGATGCTCCGCGCAGGGAGAGCGAGAGCGTAGTCGTGGAGCTGGTATTTGGTTGTTCTCACCCAGGGCTGCTGCGGGAGCGGTTTTAAGGCGCTCACAGGGTGTGGGTGGGGAGTTCCTTGAAGCATCTTAATTTGTCGTTTGGGGGATCTTTGCTTGAAATCCCTCGTTGTCAGGGGTGGAGGGGGGGGGGCAGGCGGGCTGTGGGTCCGAGGCAGCACTGAGCCGGCTCCAAGGCTGCAGTCGTTTGCTGTCACTTTGGGGCACGGGGGCGTGTAGCGGGATGGGGTTAATCCCAGCCGGAGCGGGAGGAGAATGGCACGGCATTGCTGTGAGGACAAAGCACGGATCTGGCGGCCTGACCCTCGGTACCCCACTGCTGGCTTACTCACAACTGGCTTGGATGCCTCTGTAAAGCACTGAACTGTGCGAGCTTTTAACTCCTGTGTGTATTTGTGTATCCGACTCCTTTCTCGAGGCACCTTTTCCTAACAAAATCCATGGCGTTCTCTTTCGTATCTACGATGATCAGGTTTTGTTACTCCTGTGTGTGCTGAGATACTCTGGTAATGTTCTGAAGGTGGCTTTGAAGCGTTTTGAAGAGACCAGTCACCCTGTGGGCATTGATACCAACAGTTCATTCGTCTGCCCACGTGCACGCGTGCTTTTTTGCAGGTTTTCTTTCTTACGAATGAANGCGAGAGCGTAGTCGTGGAGCTGGTATTTGGTTGTTCTCACCCAGGGCTGCTGCGGGAGCGGTTTTAAGGCGCTCACAGGGTGTGGGTGGGGAGTTCCTTGAAGCATCTTAATTTGTCGTTTGGGGGATCTTTGCTTGAAATCCCTCGTTGTCAGGGGTGGAGGGGGGGGGGCAGGCGGGCTGTGGGTCCGAGGCAGCACTGAGCCGGCTCCAAGGCTGCAGTCGTTTGCTGTCACTTTGGGGCACGGGGGCGTGTAGCGGGATGGGGTTAATCCCAGCCGGAGCGGGAGGAGAATGGCACGGCATTGCTGTGAGGACAAAGCACGGATCTGGCGGCCTGACCCTCGGTACCCCACTGCTGGCTTACTCACAACTGGCTTGGATGCCTCTGTAAAGCACTGAACTGTGCGAGCTTTTAACTCCTGTGTGTATTTGTGTATCCGACTCCTTTCTCGAGGCACCTTTTCCTAACAAAATCCATGGCGTTCTCTTTCGTATCTACGATGATCGGGTTTTGTTACTCCTGTGTGTGCTGAGATACTCTGGTAATGTTCTGAAGGTGGCTTTGAAGCGTTTTGAAGAGACCAGTCACCCTGTGGGCATTGATACCAACAGTTCATTCGTCTGCCCACGTGCACGCGTGCTTTTTTGCAGGTTTTCTTTCTTACGAATGAAGATTTGTTGGGGGTGAACTGGCCTTCTCCGCCCCCAACACCTGGGAGGCTCTTGCTGCAGATTACCTCCCTGGAGGTATCCCCATTCTTGCACTAGTTCCCGCTAGTTTCTTGGGATGTTTTTGTTCCCACTGTTTGTTCCTGGGAGGCGCCTTCTTCCTTTGGTCTAAGACTTGGTGAGCAGCAATGAATCTCAGATCCAACTAGTATTGCCATCAGATGTTCCTTGCGCTTTCTATGCCTGTGAATAACGTTCTGCCTTTATTTAATGAGAGTGATGCCTCTAATGCAGATAAAGGAGAAAATACGGTGAGCTCTGAATGCTGGAAACGTAGGTGATTTCCAAGGACGGCTTTGGGATGCGCTGTAAGATGCTTGCGGGGACTGGAGAGCACCAAGCAGGCCAAAAGGTCAAAGAGATGCGGAAGGGATGATGGGCTCTCCTAAGGATTTAGTGATGTTCCAAAATAGTTTTGTTTCTACAAGCCTTATTTTGTCACCTTGTTAAAGAAAATCTGAATGGTTGCAGAGATGTTTTCTGTAACGTTTTGTCTCTAGAGTTTTTTCTTTGCAGTGTGCATTTTGGTTATTCCTGGACCTTAGCAGACACGCGGCATTATGTCGAATACAGCATTAGGTGACTTCTCACAGGACTCTTGGCTGCTTTTCCTGCATGTTTACGACTGTCTGGCAATACCACGTGCTCTGGTGTCTCCGTGCCATTTCCCCACCGCGGCGTTCGGGAGCGGAGCCTGGGTTGCTCGGCGTGCGTTTGTGCACTGGTGGTGGCTCCTTCCCAGCCTCCCCTCCTTGCGACTGACCTGAGACAGTTTGGTCAGGCGCTCTTGCTGCCTTGCTGTTCACCACCTCTTGCAGGCTCTTAATGAATATATTGAAAAACACCAACCCAAAGACTGATCCCTGGGGCACTACTCTATTAACCTTTCCCCATGGTGAGAATTGGCCGTTTATTTCTATTCCTTTTCCTATCTCTTAACTTTGTTGTAATCCATGACAAGACTTTATCGTTCACCCGGTGGTAACCGTGTTTCCTCTACAGCCCTTAGCTAGGTAGGAACTTAATCAAATGCCTTTGGAGTACACGAACAGGTCATGGCTCCCAGCCCTCTCTTTTGCCCTGTGAAAGACTCCCAACAAGCACAGGCGGTGCAGATCCCTGTCGCTGCTGGTTTTGGGGTATCCTTTGAGAATTCTGTATTCTCAAAGCGTGGACAAGGTAAAGCTCTTAAAGCGTTTCTGGGCAATTTGTGGATGCGATGAGACCATGGGATCGTAAAAGGCAGCTTCTCCCTCGTTCTGAATGTCCGTATTTAAAAGTATCTCACGGCTTGTGACCATCTTGATTTTAATTTAAGTGGAGGAAACGGAGTAATCCTATGGGAGTGAGGAGCTTTCTGTCACTGGGTCTTGATGGCTGCGGTCGCGGATGGGGAGGCTGTCGTGGTGGGCACAGGACGAAGGGACCCCGCAGCGGTGTCTCAGCCTTCGCCGAGTCTGTCTCAGCAAAGCAAGAAGTTGAGATAATTAACGCTTCACGTCCTACCTGTAAAACAACGTCTCGTTGTAGTGACCAAGACCGAGGTCTTCCCTACCTTTTATTCAGTCAGAAACCGCCTGCGTGCTCCATGCGGCCTGTCTCCTAGGTTTATCTTCTCACGTGTGCTTGGGCTGCGAGGAGTTAAAAGGGGTTACAGGCTGGCGGCGGTCTCCTTGGGTCTGGAACCGCCTCTGTGGCGTCAGCAGCAGTCGGGGATGAAATACCGTGTATGGCCTGCTTCCATCCACGGGGCTGCGTTATACTGTTTTCTTGGCTGGGTTAAGTTACACGTGTAGAATTCTAGAGCGTGTTCTGCTTTTTAAATTTTTTTTTCTTCTTTAATTGCCGACTTTTCACGTGCTGTACCAGCCTGTGTTATTTGGCTGGGGTTTTTTGCTTAGTTCTGGTATCGTACAAAATCCTGCTAGTTTATGAAGGATGTGGAGGAAGTGAAGAAATCGCGGCCGTTAATCTGTTCGTATCTCCTGTGATTACAAATACGTGGGTTTTCCTGGAATTGTGGAGCAACAGTAGATGTGGAGACTCCTTGCAAGAAAATGCCGGAAGGGGCAAGTCACTTAGAATAAAATGGGGACATGAGGGCTGCTGTTCCCTGTCAAAACGCATTGGAAACGGAAGCACAGAAAGCCCTTCTGTGACATGATGGCTGCAGGGAAAGGAAAAGAGGAGCAAGTATGGGAGCGATGCGCGGAGGCTGCGGGCAGGGGGCGGATGGAAGTCCCGATGGACCTCGGTCGTAAGGAGCGTGACAAAGCGCTGCTGGAGTCGCTGAAGATTGCAGACTGGTAGGTCATTGTTTGCATGTGATCGTTCAAATATCCAACGTCTTTGATGATAAAGTTCCTTTATTTTCTAAAATGCCGCATTTTGATTTAGTTGTTTCAAGAATTTAATGTACAACAGAAGAGGGGTTGGCTTGTGGCCGGGGAAGGATTCCTCTAGGGTCTCTTACTTCAACAGATGACTTCCTTCTCCTTGTGAGACAAGTAGTAAGTTTAGAGCACGACAAAAGCTCCTTCACCGCTTAGCGAAGAATTCAGGATCCTGAGTGACAGTGCTTTCGGAAGTCCCATCTGAAACTCGGAAGATGGCTGAAAGAATTCTGTAGAAATTTCAGCAATATTCCTTGTTTTGAACGGTGCAGTAATCATCTAAAATCAAGAAGTAACTTTAGATGGTGTGCCGCTGCTGTGCCCTGTCTCCCTGAGGGTGGGAGCAGGAACGCGTAATGCATTTCTTTGGTCTTCGTTCGGAGCGTTTCGAAGGTGCTAACACGCAGCGAAGCAGTAGCGTCGTGTGCGGAGGTGTCCGTTTCGCTTCCTGGGAGAGAACGGCTCGCCAAGCTATTTTAGGCGTGCAATGGTCGATGTGCCATTAGTGTAAATACCTAGCGTGACAAGCACCTACCAGCTTTTTGACGTCCCTTTTGTCCTCATCTTGCTACGATAATGTAGCCGTTCGGTGAAGACGGCGCAAATGGGGGAATAAGCTGTGGGTTTTGTTCAGGAGGACAGCCAAAGAACTGAGCAGGCCTCGTTAGCTTCAGATCAAATGCAACGCAATTTCACCCCCGAAAATGGTAACTTTCAAAAAGTGTTTTGTCTTCAAAGGTGTCTTTTTTTTTTTTTTTCCTCGCTCAACTTTTATCCAGAATTCATTTCCAGTCACTCTGAGAACAAGCACTGGTATTTCTCTCTTGCAGGACGTGTTTTCAAGTTCTTTAGCTAAGAACTATTTGAAAATCTAATTTGAATTTTTAAACAGGTTTGCCTGGCCAAATGACTTTTGCCAGATGAAAGATCTTCACCTGGAAAGTTTTTCTCAGTTCCAGGGCAAGGCTGGATCTGCGCGTTGAAGCACCTGCCGGGCGGCGTGCTGTCAGCCGGGAGTGTGCGTCTGCGAGCTGCGGGACGTGGCTTTCTGCAGTAGGGCAGCGAGATAGGAAACCGGCAGTGTGGCAGGGAAAAATGTGGTTTCACGTTAGTGCAACCTTCGCCTTCATTTTTAAAACGTAAATAAAACACAACAGGCATTTGGGAGAAGCAAAAGGTGAAATAGGAACGTCAGGTTTAAACACAGAGCGTCGCTGTCGTACGTTACCGGGATCCTGATTTCATCTGGTCGTCTGAAATTTCAGGTTAAATTGTTTCTCCATCCGCGCATCTATTCAACGAGGCACTTAGGTACTATAGGCCCTAACCATCGGCGGTAATTTCTGTATTACCTTAGGTTTTTCAGCGCTTTTAGTTGGAAAGCTGGTACTTTGGTACCTGGACATCTCAAGTCAAAAAGCTGTCGCTCTGTATCGTCCGGTTTTCCTCTCGATAACGGAGACCTGGGTTTCACTAACGCACCGCTTGGCTGAATTTCGATGGCGTCATCTGCACTCGCGGATCCGTACGGCGCCGCAGCCGTGTCTAGGACTTCCAGATGACGCACTGGAATTAATTCAGATTTTAGATTATTTGGAGTACTTTGGAAAAAAGAAATAAAATGAAGTTGGTGCACATGCAACGCAGTAATTGTGATCTAATTACGGTGCTGGAGCCTGTGTCGCTGCGTGGCCGTGTGTGCCTTGTGCAGGGAGAAGGGCTGGCGCGTTGGCAGGGAGAGTCTCTGCGTGTGGGCAGTAGCTGCCGGTGCTTTGGCCAACCGCAAAAACAGCGTAGCAGACAGCAGCAAAAATCCCCTCGTGCACCGTGTTCAGAAGGCTCAGGAAATTACTGGCTTAAGGAAATAGGATTTCGGTCTTCAGATCTCTCTTCTGGCAGTGTGTGTTTCCTGTAAACAGAAAGTTATTTCTGCTACGGGCAGAATTTTTCTCTTTTTGATGCTGAGAGCTCATTAAAATCTGATGTTAAACAATTAGTGTTCCCAGGGACAAATTGTTTCATGTACTAGGACTTTCTTTAGCCAGAGGAAAATACAATATCCCAGAAAATTACAGGGCCTGTAATAAACTTCATGCTTGCAAAATGCTCGGTGACATGCGTTTCAAGCCCCAATATTTTTCCGGAATCTGTCGGAATCTGTGTGCAGACCTCTTGTTTTCCAGGACCATCCAGCAGCAGGCAGACAGCGCCTCTTCTCGTAGTTTACTCCGAGCTTTCATCGATGAAGAATTAGAAGGAAGCATGTTTACCCACAGAGCTAGTATTAAAATGCGATATCCAGTGGTCTTAATGGGCTTGTTATGGAAATAGTCCCCTTAAAAACATGGGGACGTGTTGCTCCGCTCCTTGCCGTGGGTGCTGCCCACCACCTTCCCGCTGTGATCTGCGGCAGCGCGTCGCCTGTGCCGGCTGGTAACGAACCCCGAAGGTGCCTCAGTATCTTCTGGGGTCGCCAGAGCGCTTTAAGCTTATACCCTCCAACAAACAAGTAGTTTTCCTTGGTGTTTAGCAGGAAACCTGTTAGGAGACATCAGAGGTCAGACTGCGTGTGTTGCCTGTGCGTGGTGGGGCCCTACCAATTCTGTTTCGTTCCTATATAGGAAGGTTGTAAGCAATGAATTTATGAATTTTTTTATGTGCAGTCCAGGCAGTGGGGTTTTATGTACATGTAGTCCATTAGGGTGGAAGAGCACGGCCAGTTTTTTTACACGTAGTCCATTAGGGTGGAAGAGCACGGCCAGTTTACTCCTCGTCAAGAGCTGATTTTGAAACCCGGCGCTGCGATTGTTCACGAAGCAAGGTCAAAGCCTTGTTTCTGTGCTCCAAACAAGCATAGCAGGAAGAATTTACGAAATGCCGGATCTAGGTATATTGAAAGCGTGGAAAGCATCTGACGCAGCGAAGTCCGGCTGAGGGGCAGCGCGCTGTCTGCGTCTCGCGTGAGGGCGGCATCCTCCAGCTGTCTCTCTCCACCGCAGCCATCGTGGTTTCGCTCTTTCCCCGAATTTCACGCCCAGACGGAATGTAACGGTGTGGCGACAGCTTTTATCTTTTCATCGGAAAGCAAAATCTAGAGACTTGCGTGGAATTTATGAAACTGCATTTAATGGCTTTGAACTTCACCAGGACAAAGCCCCTACTTATTGGCTGTTTGCTGAGTTTAGCCCTAAACATTGAAAATAATTGAACCAGAGAATTTTAATGAAAATCCTGTTTTAGATTGAACTATATTTTCCCCAGTACATCTTAATAAAAATAATAAGAAAATTACTTGAGCGAAAACCTCACTTCCCGGTTCTTGCATTTGCTGTCGTAATTACCCTCAATTTGTGGGTAAGGATGTTTTGCGTGCAAAAACCCAAGCCTTTTATTACGTAACCTCATGGTCCTAATGACTCCTCCGGCTCTGAAGCCAGCTTACTGCTTTTTTGACGCAAGCTGTTGCTGTGAAGCCTGCCATGCCACAAGGAGACTGAAACTCCTGTTTCGCTAAATGTTCTGTGCTCCACCAAGCAGCCCTGGTGACAGGAGCTGACACGGACACGCACCGGAGCAGTTGTCCCCCTTTAATTAAATCTCTAAATTTTATGAGAGACCACGTGGTTTTTTTTTTCCCCAGCCAGGTTTTTAAGATCTAATTTTGTGTTACTTCCTTGCATCAAAATGAAAATTTGCTTTTCCCCAACTCGGATAATCCCGTGTTGCTGGAGGCAGGACGAACTCCTCGACAGTAGAAAGTAATCTGTCGTTAAATGCCGGCTTTGGGGGTGCGGCGCAGATCCCGCACCTGCCGTGGCACGGGTAGGGCTTGGCCCCGGCGACGGTGGGTTTCCTGCAGCGAGGGGAAGGGGGAAAGCGCTGGGACGTTTGCTGGCTGAGGAGGTTCACGGGGCTGGGAGCAGGGAGCAGCGTTGAGCGCCGCCGCTAGAAGCGTGGTCAAAAGATTTGTGGTCTCTGAAGTGTACTGTCCCGTTTCTTTTGGAAAACTGTCTTTTATAAGTACTATGTAAAGACCTGATTTCTCAATAAATAAATTTTTTTTTTATTTTTTTTTTCTCCCCCGAGGTGTTACCTTACCACGGAGATGCAGAAGTACCCGGGTGGGAAGGCGAGGGTGCACGTCCCGCGTTGCTACGCCATGGTCTTGGGCGCTTTATCCTTCCCACGCCGGTGGCCGTTGCCAGATGTTTCAGAGGAAAACGTAAGCAACTTCTGGACTTGTCCTTGCTAGCTGTTCTAAAACTGATGGTGTGTTCCGAGAACAAAAGTTGTTTATTGCATCCAACTTTTTATTTACTTGCTTTCCTCAAAAGGGTAAACTGTAATTAGGATGTATCCTTATGTCACAAAAGGGGTTTTTTCCCCCCCCTCTTAGGATCTCATTTTAAGTTTCAGCATTGTCTGTACCAGCCTTTTTCTTCCCAAGAGCTTTGGAAATCCCGGTCATTATCTCTGTAATAAGATTTCTGGCCCTTTAGTCATCCGGAATGGGATGTGACAAAATCGAGTTGTCAGTCTGGACTGATCGTAGTGGTAAGAAGAAAATGTCATTTTTAGACCCGAGGGTTTCTTCGTGTCTCTTGTGATCTACAAAGATAAAGACACTTGTCTTTACTGCGAGATTTTACAGGGCCACATGAATAAATTGGTGCAGTAACCCCCTCTGTCCTTCTGAGCTGTGTTCTCCTCGTTATTTCTTTCCTTCGGAAAACGCTCGATGGGAATGAGTTAAATGAGAGAGTGTCTTCTAATCCTCAGCAGGCCAAGGTCAGCTCATCTTCCATATCTTTTGAGGTTCCTTAGTCCGAGAGGTCTCATGTGCTACTCACATTAATGGCAATGCTTTCAAACGGTCGTCGTCCTCTACATTTCTACAGGTTTTTAATTGATCGGTTTATTCTAGATTATAAAATGTTACTGGGCTGTTTACAGCAGAGTCGTCTGCTGGAGGGTTGTTTCTGTGCATCTCCTTCGGGGAATCGCTTTGAAGTAGCCAGAGAGGAAATCCTAATGGCTGTCTCACCAGTGCTTATCTACTGAGACTTTTATCTTTTCTTCTGCTTGAGCTGCTCGTGTCGGCTCACTCGGGTTGTGTGCCCGTGGTGGGCACAGTGTCCTCATCAGGTGCTGGCACTTACTGGATCTGAGAAATAGCATGTGACAGTTCTCCTGCTTCTCTGGGTTGTGTTTTGTGCTTGTTAGTTCTTACAACATGTTTGAAGTTGGCATTTTTGGAAGCCCTAGACCTTCTCAACTGAGATCCGTGTTGCGTTTCAACTACAACGGGATGCGGTGTGCTCTTCCAGCATCACCGTCCCGCTGGGCAGCCGTGCCCGACGAGCGCAGCCAGGCGGCCGTGCTGGGATGCTCTTCTTATTCCTTAAGATTGAATGAACATTTCTTCCTAAAGGGAGATGACGTTGTTCCTTCTGTGGTCTTTCTGATTCATGTTACTGTTTAGATTTGGTTTTTTTCCCCACCCCTCTGCCGGGAGGTGGTGATTATTTGGGCAGCCCGTGCGGGTGGTCTGGGCTTGGTGTGCTTCAGGGTGGGGAAAGGTCCACTCGGAGCATTTAGCGGGCGTTAAGTCACATCTCTCTCTGTTTTGTTTGACTTGTGTTAGGGCAGCTCCTGACAAGTGACGAGACCTAAAGGAACCTCTAAAACTGAGTGAGGAACCTGTGTTAAAATTGCATTAACCCTGCCAGGGATGGGCACTAGTCGATTTTTTTCATTGGCACAGCCTGGCTTCCTCTCCGTCCCAATGAGCAGTGAAGTTTTTCTTTATTACTAAGCCCAAAACAGGCTTAAGATTGGGCCGTGAACCTTACTTTCCTCTGAAGGAAAGGAAAGTAGATGAGTAGCGGATTGCTTAGAAGAAATAAACTCTAAAGCCGGAGAGGTTTGTGTCTCTGGCACCTCAGGCTGGGGGAGCATCCTCTTCTAGTTCTAGACTTGGATCTTTAGACTTGGATTTTTAGACTTGGATCTTCACTGAGCTTACGGGGACGTGTGTCTCTGTGTATATAGAGCACTGCACAGTCCACAGTATATACACGCAGTGGATGTAGCGTGAAGCAGACACTGACTTGGACAAAATCAATTGCCATTGGTTATAATCAACTCGAGTGCGTTCTATGAGTTATGTGTAATCCTAAATTTGGCATTAAAACCATGAGGCTTATTTTTCCTGCTTGGTTTGACAGTGAATGCTGTTAAACTAAAGCAGTTTGACCTAACGCCTTCTTCCCCTGCTGCAAAAGGAACTGTAAATAGTGAATAATGATGATCATTTGTGAATGAAATCTCTCTCTGCTCTACTTCTCTTCAAGATTGCTGAGGATCTCTTCTTACACCTGCCTCGCCTACAGACTATCCTTATACTATTATTACTGTTTTAAAGTCCGTACAAAAACTTTCTGGCCGCTCTCTTTTTCATGGTGGCCTGGAGGGCAAACTAACAAGAGTTTCAAGGGTGGGAAACCCACCTCTACCTGTGCTACGTCTTGCTTATTTATAGCAGCCCAGGGTTTCTTCATCGTGCAGCAGTCCAGGTGTGGAAGTTTCGTAGCGAGCCACCCCAGCGAAATGTTTCGCTTTGCGCTCAGCGATTCGGGTATTTGTTGGAGGGCTGCGAACAGGTGACTGGGACGTGATGCTCATTAATAACTTAGAGCTGGGGTGAACGACTGGGCTGTCAGTTCAAATAGAATCCTACTAAATTCCGGCGTAAAATCGATAGTCAACAAACGTAAAGAGCGGCCTGGGAAACGGAGGCTTTGAGGCTGCTTTTGCCAGGATTGCAGGTGAGCACGGAGCTGCTCCCGAACGTGCTGTGGAGCTGCCGCTGTCCCGGCTGTCTGAGCAAGCTCCTGCCAGCTGCACCGCTCAGCCCAGCACGTGGTACCGGCTGCCCGTCAGCGCGGCCTTGCTGGTGGTCCCTGGGGCTGGGCGTCACCTTGGGTGCCGTCACCGAACCCGCACTCGAGGCGCAGAGCATGCGGCCGACGAGAGCGCGTCTTCCCTCCATGCCCGAAGTGGAGCTGAGCGGTTTCAGACCATTGAAAAATACACAATTGTAGTCATTAGCTCGGTGTTTGCAAAATTGTCGTAAGCATGTTAATAATTAAGCAGTGTCTGTGTTGTATAGTGTACCTATGGTTAACGTGGCAGCGGTTATTAAAACCTTAATGATTCCAAGAAAGTTCATGTAGATACTGCAAGTCCGTTTTCCGAGTAGAGCGTATTTTTTGTGTATTCACGGCAGCTGCATGTGTTGCAAAAAAGCTTACAGAGATAATTTTTCTGTAAACTACGTTTTTAATGTGTCACTGCGCAGTTTCTTCAAGTCATTTTGTGGGAGTGAAGATGTCTGGTAGCTAACTTATTTGTTATCAGACTCCGCACTATGAAAAGTCCGCTCAGACCTGCAGGTACTAAAATGAAAAATGAAATATTTGAAGCACACGCTAACAAAATAGTCTGCTTCTATAAATGATCTTTGTGGGATGTCTACAGTAAAAAAAAAAAAAAAAAAAAAAANCCGCTCAGACCTGCAGGTACTAAAATGAAAAATGAAATATTTGAAGCACACGCTAACAAAATAGTCTGCTTCTATAAATGATCTTTGTGGGATGTCTACAGAAAAAAAAAAAAAAAAGAAGAAAAAAGAAAAATTGAGATGACAGTTTAAATATATTTTCACTTTACCTTGTGGTATGAGGATAAAAATCCAAAAGTGTATCACCACATTGTGACTGTGTATATATGCCAAAATCCTGCAAGTAGTTGTGCGTATTTTAAGCTATGCTCTTCCAAACAGGTGAACATACTACAAATTTAATTTGGGCTTTTCACAAGGACGTCTCATTACAGCGGAAAGGTGCATTGGAGGTTTGTTTGGCTCAAATAATTTGTTATTTAAGACCGTGACCCTAGAAACTCTTACTCCGACGCGTAACTTTTGTGCTGAGGAATAACCATCCAAACCAATGGAGGCGTTTGTTTGACTGAAGTTGCACGCGTGCTTCGAAATTCACGTAATTAGATCAAAATTCAGATAAAAGAAGGGAAGGAGTAACACGCGTACAACCTGATCGTGACTGTGGTTAGGCAACCGCAGGTGTCCAAGCGTTTGAGCTGTCGGACCGTTTGAGCTTAGGGGTGGCCGGAACATGACGTTTTCGTCTGTGGCTGAACCCTTTCCTCGTTCGTTTAAGGTTTAGTTGCAGTTCGTGTTAATTTTCTTCTTGTGTTTATTAATTTCCAGTGCTTGCCGCTTTCTGGAGGGCACTGCTTGCTGGTGAGCAACGTGGCTTATCTTCCCAGTTCCCTGCGGGTTTGGCTTAGCGTTGGTTATTTAAGCTTCAGTTTGCCTGGGTGCAAACGCTGTTGTTTATGGATACAGCCCGGCTCGTAACATCTCTCATTGGGTGATTTGCCGTGGAAGGGACAAACCTGATTTTCTAGTACTTGAGCAAAATAAACCTGTGCTTGTTTCCTTTGCCACCAAAAGGATAGGGGCAGCAGCAGCCCCCGCACCATAATCTACAGGCCGTGCTCGTAGTTGGGGAGGCGGCCAGAGTTGCCAGATCCCGCGGGTCTTGCCTTGTTGAACCGTGGCCATCTCCGACCACGGGGATTTCACAGTGTGTTGCAGGGTCCAATGCTTATCCAACCTCACCGCAATTTTTTATTTTTCTTTCTGTCTCAGTGGAACTTACGTGGTTGCTCCTTGGCATTGCTGCTGGCTGCTCTTACGCTGAGCACCTTTGGATGAGTTTGCTCCGTGACTCTGCTTTATAGGCAGCCGTTAGAGCCCTCCTTTTCTCCAGGCTGTTTTAAAAGTGATGATGGAACCAAAGTGAATGACATCCCTTGCTTTTCCCTTGCTGAAGGATCCAGTCATCTCATCCCAGCAATTGCTCAGCGTCGGTGGGCGGTTGGTCCTTGGTGAGGTGATCCCGGTTCCCTTCTCACCGTTCACAGGTGCCGTTTCCAGGCACGTGAAGCTTTGAAGATCCGCAGTCTTCCCAGAGGCTGGGGTGGGGCTTGCCCAGTTTGGGGACGAAGCAATGTCTGCCTTTTTCCAGCCATGGGGAACCTCCCCTCGTCTCCGTGAGCTTGGGGAGACTGCCAGGAGCAGCCCCACGATGGTACCTCCTGGCTCCTTCAGCATCCTCAGAGTCCTCTTGTCCTCTGGTCCCACAGCGGTGACAAGTCCCCTCTGGACAACAGTAGGTGCATCTGTTGACGAATACATACACGTTTAGTTTACTTTCAGAGGGTGATCTTTCATTGCGTTCTTTCCCTTTGCAGTTCACAGCCTGCTGCTTCGCACCGCTTTGCTCCGGGCTCTTGCTGGTGGCTGTGCCTCCTCATGGTTTGCCCCGTCTCCAAAGCCCCACGTGTTTTCCCGTGAGCAGCGCAGACCCGCTGGCACGCGACCCCTTTTATTTCAGCGATAGATTGAGGAGGCGAACGTGGAGTTTTTGCCTTTGTCTTTGAGCATGGACAGTGTCGGTTGGACTGCTGTTCAGGCCCGTAACCCCAAATGCTTGTTTTGAGCAGAACGTACGTTGTCGTTTGCTTGTTCTGGCCTGGGTATAGAAGCGACTGAGGGAGTGGTGTTTTCCTGTCCTCTAGGAATACGCTACATGAGGTGGTTTTTTGGTTTGTTTTGGGGGTTTTTTGCAGTACGGAGCTGCCTTATTTGTTAGGTGTGTGATCCTGACCCGTAAACCTGCCTTCCCATCCTTCGGTTTGCTGAAATTTCGTAAGGCTTAAACCATAAAACCCCGATCGCTTACTAAGAGGATTAGTATGAAGTACGCAAGTAGTATAATTAAAGGTATGTCATAATACCTGATTAGACTATGGATTTAGAGATGGAGCAGCATTACGCAGAGATACAGTGTAACTGGGTTAATAACAATCAGCTGATTAACGTAGTACATCTCGTTCAAGCCTAAAGGAGAATAGACTGAGATGATTAGCGCAGTTGCAAATAGGCAGAAGTGCACAATGCAGAGTGTGTGCGACGTGACTGAATAAACGGAGGGGACGCTTACCAGCGTACCAAAACAGAAAGACGTTTAATGGAGAAACAATGTTGTTAGGCAGCTCGCTGAGACCAGCCTGGAAGATGGCATGATTCTCGGCATGTTTGCGTTACCGTGTATTTATAGTTGCAGTGAGCTAATATTCGTAATGGAAGTAAACAGAAGATATTGTACTGAAATAATATTGGCATTGGGGTTTTTTCTAATTTGCAGAAGGAAACGGAACCAAGTGGGTACACTGTTCGTAACGCTTGCCTAGGTGATGGACATCCTATGGAAAAGCAAAATCCAGCAGAAGCCTTTAAGGGCTGCGAGCACTTGGCTTCGCCTGTTGGGTCCAAGGTGAGCAGGGAGGAGCTGTGAGCCCTTCTGAAGGGCAGCGTTAACACGTTTTCCATCTGTAGGGCTGGGTGCGTCGCAGATGTGCTAGCGTCCTGGAAGAGGTTATGGCNAAGGCTGCGAGCACTTGGCTTCACCTGTTGGGTCCAAGGTGAGCAGGGAGGAGCTGTGAGCCCTTCTGAAGGGCAGCGTTAACACGTTTTCCATCTGTAGGGCTGGGTGCGTCGCAGATGCGCTAGCGTCCTGGAAGAGGTTATGGCTGCCTTAAGTTTCGTGCAACGTTCAAGTTTTTTGTATGTTCTCGGTAAGTTCTAGAAGTTCTGTTGAAATAGACGTAGAAGTAATCCTTCATTGACAGCAACGGGTCGATAGAAAGCCTTTTTTTGCAGTTGGCGAGAGCCACCTCCAAGATTAAACTTCCTTGCTTTGAGAAACTGTTCTCTTTCCAAGAAACAAAGCCAGGCGCCTATGATTTGAATAACCAAGACACAAAATCTCCCTAAGAAATGAGGTAGGAGAAATAAGGTCTCCCATGCCAGCTTGCTGTGTGTTCTGCAGCAATGCACAATTCCCGTCTCCTTTCAGCACTGAGCGATGAGGGTCATGGCAAACCCAGCGGCAGGGCTCTGGCTCTGGTGATTGCTGAGATCAGGCCACGGGGAGCTGAACACCAGTACTTTTGGAAAAAATAGAGCTAAAGTTAAGCAGTTTTTTTCCTCCCTCTCAAAAACGTAGAGGCAGCTGGAGTCAGATGTAATATTTGGGACTGTGGAGGGCGTTTCTGGGCTTGTCTTGCCTTTTTTTTTTTTGGCAGCTGCTGTCAAACCTTTAGAAGAGCGGTTCCTGTGTAGATCACCCTCTTGAGAAAGAGCCTTTGTATTTGCTCGAGGCCTGCACGGATGCCGATCGGGGAGGGCTGACCCCCATGAAGGCGCTTGGCCCCAAGGGCAGGCAGCGGACGCAGCCGTTCGCGCAGGCGGGGTCGGAAACCATGGTCTGATCTTCCGATGCTTGCGGCTGCTACGGTCGGCGAGCATTAACCGTCCTTGCGTGGGGAGCGAACGTGGGCTACCAGAGAGGATTTGTATTGTTCCCGAATGCAGAGTTCTCTTCCCTGCTCTGATGAATTGTTTTACTGGCACAAGAATCGACGTGTTGCGGGGCGGTGCTCCAGAGATAAGCAACGCGTGAGCAGTTGGAGCTCTCCCTGGTCTTCCGAGTGATGAAACACTGCATGAGTGCAGGGTAGGGATTATGGCATCCGCTGTAACGCGCTTACCCGGGACTCCCCAGCACCCCTGCGTGGCGTAAAGGAGGATCTGTCATCTCGCGTGATGCCGTTCCGCAAACGGAGCTGGAGTTGCTGTGGGGGTTGTCCCCACGTTCGGGACTTTGATATCAGCAGACCGCCCATCTACTGACATTGGAGGAAGCTCTCCAAAGTGCAGTTTCCTAAAACATTGGGGGGGGGAGGGAAATGTTATGAGATGCAATAGCATGATCAAAACTTTATTAAATTGATGAATGTAAGATGTGTACGAGAAGGCTTAACCTGCAATAATGAAGGAGCAACGAAGCGCAGTCAATGAAAGGAAGGAGACGGCTCAAAGAAGTGCATAGGGTTTTAAACTATAAATAGAACTTGAGATGTTAAATTGCCATAGCAAACAGAGCTGCAGTCCCCTACGGCAAACGTGTAAAGAAGAGCCAGCTTGTGCCTGGATTGGGGGTGGAGGGAGGGAAATAATCAGTTTGCAGTTACAGTCCAAAACTGAAGGTGTTGTTATAAGGGAAGGAGAAAATACGTGTTCGCCTGAGATGCAGCAGGAAATATTGCTGTGATGCTGTGATTTGGACTAGGTGGTCTCCGCGGGTCCCTTCCAACCTCATCCGCTCTGTGGCTTGAGCGCGGGCAGCCTGATTTCTCATCTCTGCTGTCGCTTCCTATCTTTAAAAGCATTATAAAGAAATTTGAGCAAACTATTTTTAGTCAGGCTTGAGAGCCACCTATTTTTCCATTGCATGCTGTATCTATCTATCTATATATAGCCTGTTCAGGCCAGATTCTTGAGGGGCAGCCTTGATTCTGTTTCCTTTCATTTTTGCTCTCAGTTATTGCGCTCTTGAAGCGCAGCCTTACGTTGACCAGGAATGTCCCGCTGGTGCCTTCCCCGCTGCAGAGGGGCCCTTGCTCGGCACAGACCCCTGCTGCTATTTGCAGTTTTGTGCACAGATGGGATTCAAATGTGTTTTTTACTTTGCGGGAATGAACATAGGCAATAGTTTGTTTTCAGCTGCAAGGAAAACAGAGTAAAACAAAGGACGAGCTATAGCAAATAATAAAAAAAATAAACCTAGAAAGTATCCTAATCTCATAATCTCTGACCGTAGTACAACTATAGGGTGATGGAGTCTTAGGTTGGAATAGTTACTGAATAAGTTACTAAAATAAGCAGTGTCACCTCTGGCTTTTGAATGTCGTGGCTCACCTTTGATTGTGTTCCTGCCGTGTAGATGAGTGAATAAAGTAATCTGGAGACGTGAGTGCCAACCCTGCTCTGTGCTTGTGGCTGGCACCGCTGGTTGAGCTGAGTGTTCGCCATGGCGCGGGCGATCTCCCGTCACTGAGTGCTTGACCCCAGTGTGTTTGGACCTGAGCTCGCTCTTTGTTTTGCATTTCCTTCTCATCTTCTTTTCTTAGATGGAGAGACATGTCATCCCTATCAAAGACCCTTTAGGTATTCCCAATCATTAGAAGACAGGAAAATTAAATCAAATTTGTCCTAACTAAGTGCGTCTTCATTTCATGGCTTAACTTTCTTCTTTTGCCTTACACTCGTATCATTTGATAAATCATGAAGTCTCTCTATAATTCTTTTCAACGTAGCGAGCGTGCTCCTTGCGTTCTTTGGTTACATATAGCTCTGTTCATGTCGCATCTCCCGGGGCTTTTGTAATAGGATACAAGACGCCATTATGAGTAATCTGTCTTCTTTCTGCGATACAGAGAGAAGCAGATCTGGTTTTAGAGGTAGACTGATGAGCAGTTTCTTATTTAGAAGAAAGATGTACTCTGGGAACAAAACAGGTTATCTTTGGTAGCTCTGATTCATAAAGCTGACAAATGTGTAATTTCTCATCTGGCTTGAAAACGGGCAGTTAGACCTCATGGTAGAGTCCAAAAGTCCTAGGAATATCACAAGCTAGACCTAACCGCCCGGCTTCTCCTCTCTCTTGCTTCAGGTTTGCTCTGAGCGGTGGGGACTTCGCGTTAGGCATACGAGGTGTGCTGCTGTGTTTGACGGTACTTGATGGAAACCCAGAGCAACTGGCAGTGGAGGAAGAAATTTCAATGTCTAATGGTAGGAGTTTTAATTCTAGTTGTATTTAGTCTTCATTTCTGCTCAGAGGGACTAAGCCCTCTGACTTCAAGAAAACGCAAAAATACCTCAGGCTCTGCTGTCCCTTAATGGATTTTGATGTCTAGTGAAGCGGTCCATAGCTTCTGTGTTGAGGAGAAGTGCCATAGGGAGCATCTGCAATTCCTGAGATCTGTGCACGTTTGCACTTAATTGCTGATGCAAGATTTGGATTAGATACGCGAAGGAACTGAGTGTCAGGTAAGAACGAAGAAAAAAATCAGGTAGCTGTGAGTTCAGGGGTTTTTGGTGTTTCACCACTGCTCCAGTTATTACTGCTCTGTGTGTTTCCCTTGGAGACTTCTGAAGGCCTCCGGGGGCTTTAGGGACAAGGCGTTTTGCTTACCTGCATGGAGAAGGGCGGAATAACAAGAAACATAGTTGTCCTAGCCTCTACGTACATCCTCATCCTTCTCACCGGAGGAGCTCGGAAAGGGCTGTAGGAGAGTGTGTCTGTAACGAGTCTGTGGGGCCAAGCAGGAGAGGTTGGGGACTTGTCAGAAGGGGTTTGACTCTTCTGCGTCCATTCTGCTCAGAAACACCCAGCAAAGAGCCGAGGGAATCGTATGTGGAGGGGAGTACCTGCTGGGCTGTAAATACTTGGATGAGAGCTGAGTAGCTCTTGGGCGAGAGTGACGTTACGGTGGTGTGTCAGACCCTTAGCAATTCAAAGCCCAGTGATGGCAATGGTAGTACAGAGGCAATGTTCTTCCCAGTGTTCCTCCCGTCAGCTTGAGATCTGGAGCTCTTTAGCGGCCTGCGATGCACTGCACAGCACCAGGAAAAAGACTCAGGGGGGGAAAAAATGAAATGGGAGAGAAGCAGGAACAGAAACAGGAGAAGGGTCCTGAGAAACCGTGATGAAAAAGCTGTATCAGATGAAGTTAATTGGCAAGGTGTGCGTTAGGATGTAAACAAGATGAGACTTCAATGCGTGGTTGCTAATTATCGTTCAAGAAGCCAACATTTTGGTGATGCCGGTGCCCCTTTCCCCCCCCCCCAATTAGATTTTATGAGCTTTAGAGGAATACAATTATTACTGTTGGAGCAAGAAAACAGGAAAGAGAGCTGAGCTGGTTTGTGGGCTTTTCGAAGGGCCGCAGGAGGTCGCGGTGGGTGCGGTGTACATCGTGCCACATGCACCAATTTCCAGAAAACATGCTGCATTCAAGGAGGAGATGCCATGCTCGTTGGTTATGATGGGTGAAGAGAGAGCTTGCTTTGGAGCAGCGTGTGTAATTAGGTTTCCTACGGAGCACAGAGTGCATTGCTAACGGCAAGATTTTTTTCTGTAGTCTCTCTGAAGGGTAGGTTGATCAGAAGTGCAGATGTCTGGTCGATCCTTTATACAACACAATTACTTTTTTTCTTCCTAAAACTGCCACAAAGGGCACCTGATCGGTCACTTCCTTCTGTTTCGCTCCCACGTGGCCTTCGCTCTTCTCTCACCTCATCTCTTTACCTTTCTAACTTACTTTTCTTTTTCTGTCGGTGGGGTTTTGTGGTGGTTTGTTATTTGTGCTTTTTGTGTGCTTTTAGTATGTAGTAAATATTTGAAAGAAAAAACCGATCAGGGATTAGAACATCAAAGGAGAAGGGCAATTGGAAAGCGGGAGAAGAAAATCTTAGCATTATCTGCAAGTTTTTCGGTGTCTTCGAGAACCTCGGTGTTGCCCCATGCCGTATGTTGTGTCTCGGTACTCGTGCTGCGTCCTAGTTGGCCGTAGGCTTACCTTCGTCGCAGAGCTTTGCGAGTGATTTCCTGATTTGGCGCACGTACCTGATACTCAATTTCCTGTTTGGTTAACGTATGCAGTGATTCTGGAAAACACCGTAATAATAATAATAATAAAGCTAGCTTTCACCATGTTGCTAAGCACCCCTCAAAATATCCGGCGCGTGATGTATTTTTATGCCATAGAGCTGATTAGTGAGTTGCCTGAACAAAACTTGCCTCCTTTATCACTGTGGTGTCCCAGGAATACTCTGATGTACATTAAAAAAGGATTTAAAAAAGCTACAAAGATGAAAAATGAGTCGTTTCCTATCAATTATTTACTTCTCTAAGGGCCTAGAATACGTTGCATCATGCAGCTGCTGAAGTGCTTGTACGATAATACGGTCTCCAACGAGATCACTTTTTATTGGTAGTTAATACAGTGGAATAATTCCTGAGCACATAATAAATCTGACTTTGCCTACATCAGATTCTGTAGCGTGGGAGGCTGTGAAATAATAAACTGAAAAGCACCTGTTTCTTTTTAGAATAAAAGCTAATTATACTCGATTCGCAGGTCTGCAGATAGCGTCAAGATGTGTGCAACAAAAAGCTTTGGTAAGCGATACTGCTGTGAAAGGCAGAGGAGATCTGGGGTCTGTGTTGCTCATCAGTGGAGTTTACAGGTTTCTTTAAAACGTTTCAAAGGATTATTTTAAAAAAAGCCACCCATAAAAAGCTGATGGAGAGCGGTACGGTACTTGCCAGCTGGCACCTGGCAGAGGTTAGTGCCCTCAGAACGGAAGGGAACGCGTGAGGCTGCTGTGCGTGGGCTCGGGCGCTTTTCCACGTGCTGTCCTGCTAAGGCGTCGATCACGTTAACGTGAACCACGCGTGCAGGTCTTACCGGCACGGAGCCTGCCCGCAGAAGAGCGGTGTGAGCACTGCTCAGCAGGCTGTCTCCTCAGTGCGGACAGGCCGGACGCTACGTCTCTCGCTGTTTCACCCCAGTCCGTATTCTATACATTGCTGAATTCTGTATGACCATAACATCTGGGTTCTTCTAGTGATTGTCTGTACGTGCAAGTGTAACACATAACTATCCTCAGCACGTGCTGTGCTGTTGCTTAAGTATGTAAAATTACTTTTAATTTCCTTTAGACTTTGTAGGTCCTGGGGTACCGCCAGGGACTACGGAGTTGTCTTTGAATGCTTTTCTTTCCTGTTAAATGGGGTAGAACTGTAGAAATGCAGGTGAAGTACTATATGGAGTGCATGTCTGCTGACAGCTGATCGCTTTATTGTTCCTACCATAAAGGCAGTTGGGAAAGATGCGTTACTCGGCTAGAAATATTTACTCAAGAAGGAAGGTTTGAGTTGGGAAGAATTTGGTTTGAATTGATGGTGCTTCTGACCAGCAGCTTCCCTTGAATCTCTGGAGTAAAAAGCGTCTGTAGAGAAAGCAGTGATTAAATGGATTTGCTGAGAAGTAGAGGACTCTGATTGAGGGACTCCTCTCCCGGTAGATGTGAGCAGGGGACTGAAATTGTGTTGCTAGTGCTGTACTGCTGGCGGCCACCTTTGGCCGTCGCACTGCTGCCGTGTTGGCAAATGCTTAACGCTGACCTTGGTAGGGTTGGTCAGGCACGCTGTGGGCCGGGATCAGGTTATCTGGAGTCTCTGTGATGACTTCATCTTACCTTAGAGAGCCAAAAGGCTGCTTATTTGTAGAATATATCTGGTTGCTCAGTGCCCGTGAGGTCAACAGGACGTGTGTAACTGTCAGGAGTAATTGTCAGTAACGTGAGTAAGTCACAGAGAGAATTAAGCATTTTAATGAGGAGTTTGTGCAAAAGAGATGCACGCGATCCCTTCTGTGAGACGTTTATGCTGGGAAGAGGAGGAATGTGTCAGGCTGTGGGCAGAATTACCCGTATAGGAGGAATGTGTCAGGCTGTGGGCAGAATTACCCGTATCGATATCGCGGATCTGTCGCTTGTTGAGTGAACAACGGAAGTTTGGGAATTGGTCCTCTCCTAAAAGAAGGTAAGGTGACTTTGGGGAATTTCCATTAGAGGTTTCTTCTGGGCAGTTTTTTCCTTATAAAGCCAAACAAGGATATTTTAAAAAAATCTAATCTACTACTAGGTGATTCGGCGGTCCTTGCCAAGATTGGTAGTACTTAGGCAAGTATTCAAGTTAGGATCACTGTTGCCAAGAAGGTTTTTGCCAATCCCAGTTGCCAAGAAGGTTCACTGAAGGGATATTTCAATACTGTAGTACTTCATTCTTTACCTTAGACTTTTTGAAAACCAAGACGCGCATCACAGGGACTTGTGATAACACAGGTGGTATGATATAAAGAAAAAAAAGTACGAAAGACAAGTAGAAAGATGAAAACGCCCCACTAAATGAATAGACCTTGAAGATGCTTTGGATCGTTGTGCATTCCGTTACTGCAGCAGTGACTAAGTGTGTTTCCTCCCTGACCAGTCCATTTCATGTGATGATCTTTCTTCCTTTGTATCTCCTTAAGTGTTTTACAGCTACTCTTTGTAGATGTTCTTCTGCATACCATTTCAAAAACACAGCATCATTTTGTAAAGGCTTTTAAATGACGCTGTTTCTTGTGTCTTGGCCTTTTATTTTCTGTGGCACCTGAGCTGCTTCTGGGATGTCTGTTTGCCTTGTTCCCTGCAAAACCAGGCTTTGGAATATGCAGCTGACTTTTCAAAAAGCTCACTGAAGGCCGTCTGACGTCTTGCTTTTTCTCGATGGCCTCCACCATCGAGTTTCATGGAAGGGCATTGTGTCATGAGCATTGTAAGGCTGGGAAAGTGCTGGTGAAGTACTTCAGCCAGAGATTGGTGGATTATGTGTTGACCTAGCTGTGTCCTAATAGACTGTAGCAGTAATTAAAGTAAGTTTTCAGGTAGTGCACACAGTTAGCATCTTTGAAGCTATTTTGTCGGTGTTTAGCAACGGAGGCATGCAAGAGTAGACCTCTGCTCTACCCCAGAACCAAACACTTCAAGCTTGCCCTGCCCAGCTGCCTTTGGCTCACGGCAACTCTTTTCATCGCAGCTAACGGTGCCTGGCTAACTTCTGTTTCCTTCGTACTGCTCTGACTTCGGGGCTTTGGGATAGTTTCAAGTTATCAAAGGTACTATCCATAGTGGTCCTCTTTGCTCTTAGGCAGAGATGCTTGGGGAACGCTTAGTTTTTAACAAGCCTTTGGAAAGTAGGTAAGATGACAGGAGTATTAAGAAACTTGCTTTTGGTCTTCTATTAGTGCTTTTGGAGAGGAGCATTTGCTTCAGCTAAGGAAGGCTGTAAGATACTTGAAAATGCTGGGATTAAGGAAGGAATGGCTTTGCCACTCTGTGCCTTGAAATGCAAGTATTAGAATTTGTCACTTCTCTCTCTCGTGCACATCTAAGATACTCGGCAAATCATGTAGCGTTAGTTGTTCCATGTTGCTGACCTGGCTTTTTCAGCTTGCAAGTGCTGCTGTGCCTTTTTGTGGAGTCAAACACCACGGCATAATTGTTCCCAGTGAGTAACTTCTCCTTTGAGGCCTGGTTTTGCTAACATTTACAAGAAAGTCAGCTCCACCTTCCACCCCATTTGTCTGAGTCTTTGGCTCTCTCTGAAGTCAGGCGTGATTACTTTGGTTAGCAGGAGTTTGTTTCAGACTGCTGGGGGATAGTCTCTGAATTGGCTGGTGTTTGTGCTATTTAATTTTTGAAATACCTTCTTCCTTTATATTCTGCCAAGGTTGGAAACTTTGTCGCAAAGGAATTGGTTCCTCCCAGCCTAGCCCGTGAAAAAGTAACGTCGTCTTTGGCCTCTTTGGAGGATTGACTTCGTGCAATGTTCTGAGCCTGTTTGAAAAACAGTGATGCGTTGGATATCAAGAGCAAGCTATGGCTGTTTCCTGACGCAACATGCTAACTAGAGTCTGGGCTCAAAAGTCGAAGGCAAATTTAGATCACGTTGCTCTGCTAACATTTATCTTGAGGAGGTCTACCAAACAGCAAGGTGAAATACAGCGCGGCGGAAGGCAATGAAATACAGTGAGAAGGTGAATATGACGGCACAAGTCTAAGAGACAGTGAGCTGAGGGCTGGGGACGGCAGTGGTTCCCATGATGAAGACATCTGTTTATCTTGAGTGCAGGGCTTAAAAAGGTGGAAGGCAATGGAGAATTTCTCTGTGTTGCAATGAAATACCTCAAGTGCACTCAAGAAGGAAGGGTACAGGCCCTTTATTGCCGTTCTGAATTTTAAACAAAAAAAAATTCATAAAGTCTTTAACAGTTTGGCTCTTTTTAAAAAAAAGTGAAACGCTATCTTAGCAGGTCTAGTTCTGGAAAGTGGTAAAATGAGGTGGCATCAAATTAAAGAAATGGCCAAAACAAGTGCTTCTGGTCCGGTTTACTGTTTGCCTTTGAAAAACGATGTTGAGAAGCTACGGGCTAAGAAAGTTGATCAAGGGTCAGCACAGCTCTGGATTCTTGCCGTCCATTTGAAATTCTGTGTCGTGCATCTACTGAAACCCAGCATATAAAAATACTGAATGAAGCACTCTGAGCATCAAGCGGAACGTTCTGAACATTCACTCGACCATGTCTTTCTCTCTTGGTTTCAAACTTAAATTGCTGTTATTGCTTTTTTCTCTTTCTGGTTAACATATTCAGGTACGATTCATTTTTAACCATATATATATTTTATCACAATGTGCCCTTTGGGAGACTTTTCTACATAATATTGAAATGCTTTGCTTCTGGTCAAGTAGCGTATTTTATATTAATGCCTCTGTTCTATCCCCCGACTGAGATGCTGGAGTTGCTGGAGAATGAAAACATTAATTTCAGGAGTAGCGGGGGTTTTCTCCTTGTTGATGCTGGAGCAATCTTGGAGTGCTAAAAATCTAATTTCATTGTTTCTGTTTTGGAAAGTTTTTGTGTAGATTAAGAAAATGAATTGCTACGGATATTTCTTAACCTGATGGCAGCAATAACTGAGGGATGAGCTCCGAAGGAGCTGCAGCACAGGGTGACGTAACCTCTCCCACCTGGGGGGCACCAAACTGATGCAGGCTACAAAGACTTTCTGCCTGGAATTACAATGTAGATTATTTGACCAATTGATTAGCAAAGTGCGTAAATAATAATTATTACTTGGCAAAGAGTGTCTTGGGGAAACCAAAGCAAATCTGGGAATTGTCAGAGCGTAGGGAATCTCTAGCATCAGTAAGGACAAGTATTGTTTTCTTTCTTTGTGGCCATAATTATCAGCTGCAAGAGCAGGTTTCCTTCTATTCAAATTGACAAAATCAAAGAAAATAGGGATATAAGGACAAGATACGCTTTTTAAAGTGATCACGGCTTCTGTAGCAACTTCTAGTAAAAAGCTGAAGCAGTCTCAGCTACTTACTGAAAGATTTTGCTGTATCTTAGGAATCTAAAAATCCTGGAGAAATCTGTGGGAGACCGAAAAATCCCTGTGATGGAGGAATCAGGACAACATGGGACAGGGAAGACCAGACTTTTTGGCTTTCTTCCTTCTCTCTTGGTCTTTTTACATTATTTCTTAGCACAGACTGCTCACCTGTGGGCCAAACTAGCTGAAGGAAATTAGTTTGAACCAAAATTAGATTTAATGGGTTTGGCCATTGAATATTTGTGTTTTAAACTCTGCACTAGTACCATGGTGTGGAAGAATGGCCTCAACAAAACGTGTTCCCCGGAGGCATGCCGCAGGACCGTGGGTCCCGCGAGGCAGGAGCCCTAGGCCTGGGGGTCGTTACGAGCCGCCCAGCACGGCTCTGCAGATGATGTGGCCTCCACATGAGGTCCAGTTCCCTCGTGTCTGCAAAGGTTCCTCGTATGTCCTAAGTGCGGATAACGAGACACAAAGCTCAATGAGTATTTTATGTTACTTGAAGTTTCCTCTGGTCTGTGCTGTTCTAATGGCTCGCTTGTGCGCAAGTGTGTTTTCATGGACAGGGCCCTCCCTAGCACTTTCTCTTCCATAGCGTTCTAATTTTTAGGTGCTGGGTGTTGCTGTTGTGGTGCCATCTCCGTCCTTCTCACTCATTAAATTTACTGTGCCTGGTTCAATACTGAGACTGATCTACAGTTTTGGTCCCACCGGTTTGGTTCCGCACAGCACGCAAATGCATTTCACGCCACGCAGTTGTAGCCTGCAAGAATATTGACAAATTAGAATTTGCATGCGAGCCGTCTTGATGACAGCATAGAAAATTGAGGAAGTGCTTTGCCATCGGGGCTAAATTTTGATTTTCCTGTGTTGAAGGCCGGTGGCTCACACTGCTCACGCGCTACGTACTGGGCCTGGAAAAGCAACTGAGGTGAGCGTAGGTGGGATGCACCCAGCGCCCTGTGATGCAGTTGGCTATAATCAAAAGAAATAACGATTTGATATTCTGTAATGTTAAAGTGGATAAAAGCTGTTATCTGCAAGGAGGTATTTTGAGGAAATTTCTTTTGTACAGCCAAGGAGTTGGGATGGAGCAGATGACCCGCAGTGCTCCCTTCCAACCTCAGCCAGCCTGTGATTCTGTGAGCAGCGATGATCCGTCATTGTTCACGCTGAGCGCTGCGTTCCGGGCCGTAGCTTGGCCACGTGGTCGATGCTTTCTCACTCGCTGCGGTAAGGCTTGTAGAGGGAGGAGAGGAGCAACCCTGCTGTGGCTGGGAGTTTAAAAGCTGAAAGGCAGTGACAAGCAGTTCCCTCTGCCCAGATGATGTGAAAATCCAAAACGTGGAAGTCAGAATGCTTTTCAGGAAAAGGGTTTTTCAAGAGGTTTGCCTGTTCCACCTCGGGTTGCAGCCGGAATGATGTTAGATGGGACTTCTAACCTAGCCTTTCGTTCCAAAGGGACAGGAAGTGAAAAATGGAGTTATTGCAAAATCTTGAGGAGAGAACAGAACCGAGATGTGAAGCGGAGAGGAGCTTTCCCGAGGCCACCATTCCCAAAGCCATTCCCTCTTCAGGATGCTGAGGGAAATGCTTAATACTGGGGTTTTTGGTTGGGTTTTGGGGATTTTTCGTTGTTTTTTTTTTTTTTTTATCCTTTGGACAAACTCTCCCATGTCTTCCTGAGGGTCTCCCATGTCTTCCTGAGGGTCTCCCATGGAGCTGCCCGTCCCGTCGCACCAGCCCTCACGCTTGCGTGGGTCTCACATAGCACTCGCGGTGCAACTGCTCAAGCATCTGAGATGTTTCCGAATTCTGGTTTTTGCAGAGGGAGCCGAGAGCTTCCCTCCATCCTTACGTCTGGGTGCTGGGAAGGAGGGAGAAATATGGGCTGAACTTGCTGTCAACTCTCTTAAAAGCTTTCTATTGTAGCTAAAATGTGTGATAATGGTACCCAGAACTATCATTATGGTTAATTAAAGGCCTGTTTCTTTTTATAATGTGAGGGTTTTATTTTCTGGAGTCGATAACATGGCAATAAAACCTTGCTTTAGGCAAAATCTTCGTATTCAAGGTCACAGTTTAGAAGTGGTTTTAAAATTGAAGGGAAAACCCTAAACCAGCATACGGTTCCTGTTAGTTCCGAGTTGTGGAAGTACAGAGGGAATGATTTAGATTTAAAAAGAAAAAAGAAGGAGCACCAGAGCCTGTGCACGGATCCAATGTTCAGTATCGATCACTGGAAGGAGGTGCACAGAGGACAGGCGAGTCGGGGTAAGCGTCTTCCGAACGGAGGGAGCTGTGCTCTTGTCAAATCTTTGTTTAGTTTGGGTTGAAAATGCACAGCCGGGTTCCAGGGACAGGACAAAGTCTGAGTGTAGGCACGGAGATGTCGGGATTTTACCATTATTTCCAAAACCAGAGATTTGCGATCTATTAGGAGTAGAGCTTTACGCACCGCTGGTGTGGGAGTGGGATATCGTGGGGCAGTGCCGCATCTCACTGCTTGCTGTCGGGTTAATCCCTTCAGTGCTTGGAACCGCCTGTGATTCCCTTGAGGAGCTTCAGCTCTCGAAACGGGGATGGGCGTTGAGAGGCTGTGGGGTCTCCGTCCTTGGAGATGCTCACACGTTCCGGACACGTCCCTGAGCGACCTGCTGGGAGCAGGGTGGGACGGAGACCCCCGCGCTGCTGCCACCCCCAGCCCCCTGGGGTCTGAGCTTCGTTCCAAGGTTTTGCTGAAACTTGTAGTGATTTCTGTCTTTGTGCTTAGAGAAGATAAATAAAAAGATAAAAGATAGCTTAAATACTTTAGCCAGTATAGCACTGCTGATGATGAACGTTTTGAAAATTTTTTTAAAGCTGTGATTCTGCTCGCTGGTTTTGCACTTCTGATGTATAGATCTTTCCAGCATTGCTAAATTTGAAAAATACAAACTCTCAGTAAATAATCAACATAGATTTTAGTTTATTATTTTAAAATTTAAACTATTTTTTCACTTTCATTACAGGGCCGTCTCGTAAGACAGCACGTGCTGTATTGGTCAAAACAGGCATTTCCCTAGGTAAGAAATAAAAAATAAGTGCCAATGTTAAGAGATTTAATGGCTGCAAATCTGTTGAGTAAAAGCTGAGCTTTCTGTTACCAAAAGTAATCTTTGTGGAGATGACACGGGGTGCTGTTGGCGCGAAAGTATAAATTAATAACGGAAGAGTATTTAAATTGTCATGTCTTTGGGCACTGCCGGGCCCCCTGCTTCCAAGAATGAGGTGTTCGGGGTGGGCACCCCTGGCAGAAATGCTGTGAGTGGTTGGGGTGGGGGGTTAGCCCGCCAAATATCCGTGTACCCCTCCCATCTCAGTGCCTCGGGGTCCAGAGCTGGTAGGCGTGGAGGAGGAGGGCACGGCTGGGTGGAAGGGACACCTCTCCCACGCAGCCTTTCGTCGGCCGCGTGGCTTCCCACCACGAGGGCACGGCGGGCACGGCCAGGCTGCTGACCTGCCGGTCTCTGGTGTCGGTGCCTTCAGGTTTTCAGCAAATTCGTTGGTGAGCTACGGTCATCATACGGTTAATTGTGGCTGAGGTGTTCTGTTACTCATATTTTCTGCCACTGGCATGGAGTACTAGCGCAGCTCGCCCCAAAACTACAAGCACGTAAGGAAAACCGATATTACGGTGAGCTTACTGTAGAACTTACGCTATATTAAAGTTCATCCTGCGTGAGATGAGAATTTCCACTTAGCCAACAGAAGGTCTGAAAGGATGAGGGCAGGTGTAGATCTGGGGGTGGAGAAGCAAAAAGCACAAGATGGGGAAGGGTTTGCTCTGTCGTGGTGGCCCGCGGCAGTGGAAGGGGCGAGAGCCACGGGTGGTGCTGCGCTGGTGCACGGGGCACCCATGGTGCTCCCCAAAAGGTGTGATGTTACACTGCCGCTGTAAATGCCATGAGAAACTAATCCTGGAAAAAGATCTAACAAAAAAAAAAGTGTAGAAATGCGTGTCATCTGGTGCTAGAAAATTTTCCGTCTGGTAATAGAAAAAAATGTAATAGCGATTAATAGTGAACCGTATTAAGATTTCAAATGGCTTTTTGAATTCATAAAGCAAGAATAAACAAAACTATAGGCAAATCCCCAGAATATAATCCTTACAAGCAGAGCTTTGCGTCTGTGTGAGTCGTCGCCAGTGAGCGCGGAGCCCGTGCCAGGACTGGAAAACCAACTCCCCACCCGTCTCCTGCAGAGCCGGGTGCTGCAAAAGCTTCCTCTGCGCCGCGGGTGAACCTCGCAGGGCTGCGTCTGCGTGGCTCGGAATGAAAAGCAAAATTAAGTTCTGAAGCTCTTCGAAGAAAATAAGTGCGTACAAACAAGGTGCGCTTCTGGGATACGGGCCGCGTCGCGTGTCTTTGAGCAGGTGTTGATAAACGTGGACGAAAATCCCAGCTCCTGGGGAACAGATGTGCTGAGTGGTAAGGGCAGAGACGTTGCTGCCTCTGAAACGTGGGGCGCTGGGGGCTGCTGGCACCGCGAGCCAGCCCTGCCTGGCCCGTTCAGCGTACAGCAGCGTCTCTGGGATGCTGCAGGTGCCCTCATCCTGCCCTGCGCCATCGGGCCCGGGGAATTTGGGCGGGATGGTGGGCAAAGGGACCCTGGCACAAACCTCTCTGGGCCTCTGCCAGGGAAACGCCTTCTGCTCTGCCGCCGAACCAGGGCTCCCTGGCTGCTCGGGTGGCTCTAGGAACGGGCGTTTAGCAAAAGGCCCACAGCAGTGACTCGGAAAAAGAGCGCTGCGTGTGGTGGGAAGCAGGGTTCGCCTCCCATCCGCGGTGTCGTGTTCGCAGTGATTGCTGCAGCTGTGCTAATTAATGAGCGAGCGCAGGGCGGAGTCTTGGAAATACAAATTGTACAAGCGCAAGTTCTTAGCAATGTCTTCCTAATTACTATCGGCTGCAAAAGTGGGGAAAACCCTTTCAGGGAAATATTTTTCAAAGAAATTCAGCTGAGTGAAATAAGGGTCACCGTGGCTAAATGGATAATCCTCCTGTTACTTGTGTATGGTCTTCTGTATTTGAGTCGGTGCCAGAGGGGCCCCGGTGCCAGAGGGGCCGCTTGCTCGCTCCCTTCTCTGGCCACTGCGGCACTTGGGGATGCTCCGGACTTGCTAATGTCAGGCTTGAAAGATGGGACATCGTTTCAGTGAAGGAAAAAAACCCCATCAAAACCCCACCAGAAATTAGAAACCAGAGCTCCGGACTCCGTCCTGTAACCTTCAGCAAAGCATGGAAATATTGGGGTATGAGAGGCAGACGAACCGCAGCAGATCTGCACGGGGCAGTTCTCCCCTTCGTCTGAAAGCGTAGGTTAAGTCGTGTCTCGCGGGCTCTCCTCAGGCCTAGGCTGCTGCTCATAGCTGGCGAGCCAAGGCGTTTCTACGCTGCTTTTTTTCTCTTCATTGCGATGATGCGGGCTAGAACTCGGACCTGTCTCAAAGGATGCGTGCAGATGCTCTTACTGCGTTGGAAAATGAGATATTGGAGAACTAAGTGAGTAAACGGCTCCCGTACTAAGGAAACCTCGTTGCTCTCCGGTTCTTTAGGGTGACCTAAACGCGATGCTTTTGCAGAAGGTAGTGCCCTCGTATTTCGTGAGGAGCGTTCACAACAAGGAGTGAATCGTGATTATAAGACAACAACGGGAGCGACCGTCTTTCCAATTACTCCTTACAAATCACAGAGCTGTGATTTGAATCACTTGCATGGCAGACTACACAAGCAGAAGTGGATTTTTTTTTCCGCTCCTATTACAGGGGGAAATAAGAGGATCGTTGTATTCACACGTTATGTCGACAAAAACGGCGCTGTGAGTCAATGCGAGTTGAATCTTAAAGAAATAGGACTTCTGGCAGAAATATTCTTAGCCCTGTAGCTGCTCCAGAGAAGTGAAATCGGCAGAAGGGACCTCCTTGTTGTAATTGGAAAAATTACTTTCGGGTTAAGGATAGGCCAACCGGAAGAATGTATTTCTGTCATGTTGCTTTTTAACAAATGTGAACTTTTACGTAGGTTAATATGTAAAAAAGGTGGTAACTCCTGAATCTTTTAAATGCTAGTTATTTTGGATGATCTTTGGAAAGGTAAATCGATTACCGACTGTACTAAAGTCCTTCTCGGAGAAGAAACCGCACTGTGCTTCAGGCTTCGGCATCCTCTCTCGTCTCTAATGGTTCACCGCGTGCGCACACGTGGATGGATTCGGTCTAACGTGGCTTACTACAGATGAGGCTGGAACCAAGGCGTATTTGAACCTGTCCAACTAGCACAAATAGAAACAGCGTTTCTAATACGTGTGCGTTATGATGAATGTGGAACTATAGCAGGAGTCACATTAAGAAATCGACTGTAACCCTGATACCGCTCTGCAGCAACAACCCGCCCCCAGCTCTCAGCATTTCTGCTGCAAGACCCTTCCTGCTGACATTTTGTGTCTGTCTTGAAGCCATCCCCACCCGAACAGAATGACTATTCCTTTCTGATACAGCGGCTCGTAAGAGAGTGCATGACGTAGAGATAGTTGTGGAGGTTTCCGACCTCCGGGGTGATTTTGAAATGCAGGCGTTCTGGGACTGTACGGCTAGTTTGAGGTGATATTTATAGCCCTTAGAGAAGTGTTTGATAGAAACCTCGAAGTTGTAATAGCCTGCAATAATAAGGTTGCTTCCCTATCCATGAAAAGATAAAGTTCTTTGGGGTTTGCTTGCTTGTTCTATAAAGGGATCTGTTTACTAGGAGAGAGTGTTCCTCTTTTCAGGAAAATTTGTGGGAAGAATTGTTTCCAGCGCGAGAAGTCCAGTTCAAGCCCATTTCCGCTATACGACCCCACGCAGTCCCTGCCAGGCCAGCCGTGGTGATGTCCCACCGTGGTGATGTCCCGCCGCGGCGCCCGCCCCTGGGGAGTGCCCACGGTGGCCGTGCTCGGTGAGCGTCGGGGAGTTGCGCTGTGGGGCCAGGGGTTCCCACAGCCCTCGCAGGGTCTCTGGCTCGAAGCTCGCAGTTAGGCGGCAGGTCCCCGCGAGCTGCGGGCTGCCCAGCGGGGGAGTCGCCATCTCGCTGGAGCAGCCTTGTCCTTGGGTGTGTTGAGCGGTTCGGTGACGCCGTGGACTGCGAGTGTTCCAACTCCTTGAGAAACACAGGGGATCGTTTGGTTTCTCTTCTGTTTTTATCCCCCTCCTGTAACTGTTGATTATTTTCTTTGCAACCCAGTGCGCTAATTCATTTGCCCGGCTGTGCCTTCTGCTCACGCTGGGTCTCCTCTCGGGGGCAGCGGTACAGCCGGGGCGGGGAAGGCTACGAGGGCTGTGCGTGCGCTCTCGCACGCACCTCAGCCGCGTCCTGGGGCCAGGCTCAAAAGCGTATCCCCTGGGCTGCCATCAGTGACGATGCGCTCCCAGCACGGCGCTGGGACATCAGAGCGGCCGGTCCCAGCCCAGACCCTCTGCCTGGCGCGGATGCGGCCAGGGCACCCGCTCTGCTTGCCGCAGAGGAAGGCTCTCCGTGGCTGTGTGTCACGGGTGAAGATCAGCCACGGACCCGCAGATGTGGCACAGGATGCGGCTCTTCCGCTGCGTCACAGAGATTTGCCTTTTTTTTTTCTTTTCTTAAGGAGAGCAAGCCCAACGTTTTATTCTTTGCTGTCCCTCGGCTTCTAAGATGTCATTAGAATGGATGCTGGTGACGGCAAATTTTGCGAATTGCTTGCATGATGAGGTAATAGCATTTATATTTCTTCTCCAGGTGGGAGGTTTATTTTTAATAAACTGTCAGCGCATTCACAGCAGTGGCTCTTCGCGCTGTGCGGACGGTGGAGGAAGGCTACTGGTTTCTCCGGGCTGACTTGCCTGGCGTGGTGTGCTCTGTATAACGAAACACATCATAAATCTACGTAATTCTTAGTCTTTGCTGCTCGTTAAGCCCTTAAACAGAGAATATCCAGAAAAATCTGTCGGTGTCTTCCCGCCGAAGCGCTGCGGCCGTGGGAGAGTCGATGCCGATGGACTTCTTGCACGCGGTTGCTTTAGAGGAGTAATTAGTCTTGACTTTCAGACAGCAGCAAAACCGTATGAGCGTCTGCGTTAATCTCCCTAGTAAAAGCATCGCTTAAGAAATCTGCATTAGGATCGCAACGGCATCTTTCTTTTTTTGGAACTGGGGAAAAAAAAAAAAAAAAAAAAAAAAGACCTCCAGGAACTTCAGCAGTGACACCGAAAATGTTACGGCACCAGTTTTCTTTTCGTCTTAAGCCACTCAGCTTTGGAGAGTGCTGTGAAAATAGCGGGTTTTTAAAACGAGTTATCTCTATAGATGGTGCTAGGCGAGACGAATGATCATTTAAATTCAGACATCATTGCAGGAAGCACAACTGGTCTTAAAAGGGGTACAGAGTAAAGCAGGAGACGCGAGCGTGAAATAAAATTGCGCTCTGGAAAAGCCAGAGATTGAGCTTAGGGAAAAGACTTCCTGGGTCAGGCTAAGCTTGTGTGGCAGGAACTGGCGTTTAGAAGCAAAAAAAGATGCTTGGAAGTCAGTGTGGAAAGCAGCGAAGAGGGGGAGAGAGCTCACTTTAACCCAAGGTTTAAACTAGAGAAACTGTGGGTTTTGTAACTCTCGTGCTCCAGGGCTGGCTCGTGGCCCCGGGTCACTTGGCTGCGAAGTCACATCAGCACCTACTTCACCTTCTTTCTAGCAGAGCCCTGAGCAGGAGCCGAGAACGGGCGAAGCCGCGGAGGAGCTGGACTGCCTGGGCTGCTGCTTGTTCCCCACCCCACCGAAACCAGGAAGAGGAGGATCGCCCGCAGGAGAAGGGTGCGTGGGGGCAGTGGATCCCTCTGCGCCGGGCAGGCAGCGTTTCCCGGGGCGTCAGGTTTGGGAGCGGNTGGGCTGCCGCTTGTTCCCCACCCCACCGAAACCAGGAAGAGGAGGATCGCCCGCAGGAGAAGGGTGCGTGGGGGCAGTGGATCCCTCTGCGCCGGGCAGGCAGCGTTTCCCGGGGCGTCAGGTTTGGGAGCGGTCCTAAAAGCTTCACTGCCACGAAAAAAGGCTCTGCGGTGCCTGTGTTGTACGTACGATTAGTAAACCGCGGGAAAACAAACGGTATTCAGTGAAGGTATTTTCAAGGGTGCGGAGTTTGTTGGGTCTGGCGATGGGAAGCGCTGTTTGCTGAAAGTTTCTTAGTTCCCAGTGTGACAAAATCATGTCTGTGACCCCCAAAAGAGCTTCGGTCTCTGCCTCTGGAAACTCCATCAGAAATGCAAAGTTCAGAGAGAGATATATATAGATATATATATAGATATA
>VZSC01001587.1:70527-86552 GCA_013398225.1 Steatornis caripensis
TATATATATATTTATATATATATAAATATATATAAAAAAGTACCTTTTCCTTGACAAAATCCTCTCTACCTACAATTTGTGCGTTTATAAATACATATATATACACTCACACACACTAGATGTGTTTAATCATAGTGTTTTAAATAAATCCAAACTCCCCAGCGATAAAGAGACTAGACGACAGAGTTTGGTGAGCAGCAGGTAATGGTTTATTTATCATTACCAGGCAGGCAGGAGCGGCGGTTCTAATCCCTTGGCGCGTGCAAACGAAACGCTGGGCCGATGTGACGGTTCTCCCAGCACGGTAAGGAGCAAGGGCTGGTATCTCCCCGTGGAAGGCTGGTGGAGGGTAAGTGAAATTTCTGTTGGGGACTTTGAGATGGAAAATGAGAGGGCTTGTAAAAGGGCTACGGTGTGTTTTCCAGGGCTGCGTTAATGCTCTGGAGGGAGAAAAGCGTGTGGGTATGTGTATATGCGCACGTGTGTGTGTGTATATATATACACACACAGATATGCACGTGCGCACACACACATATATATAAAAAGTATGTGTGTATATATATTAAAAAATACATATGTGCGAATTTGTGCTATAAACTCATAAATGTTTCTCAGTATCAACGCGTTTTGGTGGCTTTGTTAAAACACTTCAGCCCCCCCCTAATTCTGCGCGTGAAATAACGATCGTTACAGTCGAGAGCCGCGGACGCGCTGGAGGGCACCCCGGTGAGCGCCTGACGTTTCTCGGCTGGGCACCTCCAGGAGGGTAGAGCGGCGCGCGTCAGCTCTCCTGCTGCAAGGTCCGGAGCTCTTCGGTGACGAGGCTGGCACTCACCATCTGCTGCTCCAGCCGTCGCCGGATGGCGCCGAGGACCGGTTGCGATGCCTCGCGTGCCTTGTTGGAGGTAACGGCTGCGGCTCTGCTGGCACCAGCGTGCCCTGGGCACGGCGACGTGCTGCAGCAAAGCAGCGCGGACCCTTCGCTCTGGCGCTGCAAGGCTCAGTGCCCGCCCTGCAGCTGGGCCTCGGCACCAAATGAGATAGCTGGAGGTCGTAGTGCGGTGGCAGGTGGTGGGAGAGGGGGCGGCAAAGCCCTGACGGTGTGTGGAGGCTGAGGGTGGCTCAGCCAGAAGTCCCAGAAGAGGGACGGCATCCACCGCAGACTCCATTGCTTTGCAGGTTCTGGGTAACAAACTGTGACGAGGATGCAGGAGGACAGGAATAAGGGAGCTGGTGAAAACCAGCAGCATTTCCATAGCGTCGTAGCGTCTGTGCACGTTACGGAGGTGCTCTGAAGCAGTCGCTGCCCCGCTGAACTAAGCCCGTCAGAGGATCAGCCGTGTCGCATCAGCAACTTCATCCCCAATTCCTGTGGCGTGTGCAACACGAGCGACCACAAGCTCCTTCCCCTGCTAGCGCCTCGAGGGGACGCACAGGTATAAATAAACAGCGACGAGGGTGCGTTGTAGCCCAGTCGACTGTTTGGCCCCAGTCACTGAAGTTTCTCCTCTGCTCTTTAGAATTTTATGGTATTAGTGTTAATGGTATTTTAGTGTACAGGAGGCGCATTTGTCTGTGAAGCGTCCTGTGCCCTCTTTATGCTGTGTGCATCCTTGATCCGCAGGCATCCCCCTGGGCGGGCCGGGGCTCCAGCGGGTAAGGAAAGCTGTTTTTCCCCAGAGGAATTAATTTCTTAAGGAACAGGTTCATTTCTAGCAGGTAGCGTTCAACCATAAAACGCATGCATCTCCCTAAAACTGTACGTGCGTGTATGTATGCACCACCGTAGGTGCTAAGTTATGTTGGTTGTTGCTTAAGATAATACACTCTAAGCAGAACAATAACTTGTAAGTCACGAAGTTATGGCTGAAACCAGAACTCAATAACAACAAAACTATTAGCAAGACCTAAAAAATAAAGTTGTTTTGTCAGGATCGTTTACTCCCGGATCACAGAGATGATCGATAGAAAGCGGCTCCGTGTTTAGGCGGCAGAGGAGAGCCATTGATGTAATCGGAGACCTTCCAGCGCTGTTTGCAGTCAGCGTTACGAGGGAACCTTTGACAGTCTCGGATATTCGTGAAGCCTAGAGCGTAGTTAGGATTTGTGGTAGGCTTGGTATAAAATACTGCCTCTTACGTTTATGAATTAGTGATAGGACAAGGGGTAACGGTTTTGAACTGAGAGAGGGGAGATGAAGGTTGGGTATTGGGCAGAAACTCTTCACGACGAGGNGTGAAGCCTAGAGCATAGTCAGGATTTGTGGTAGGCTTGGTATAAAATACTGCCTCTTACGTTTATGAATTAGTGATAGGACAAGGGGTAACGGTTTTGAACTGAGAGAGGGGAGATGAAGGTTGGGTATTGGGCAGAAACTCTTCACGACGAGGGTGGTGAGAGCCTGGCTCAGGTTGCCCGGAGAAGCTGGGGCTGCCCCCTCCCTGGCAGTGCCCAAGGCCGGGCTGGATGGCGCTGGGAGCACCCGGGGCTGGTGGGAGGTGCCCCTGCCACAGCACGGGGCTGGAACTCAATGATCTTTAAGGTCCCTTCCAACCCAAACCGCTCTATGAACTTCAATATTACTTTCTGTGGTGCATTACTGGGGAGAAGATCCCCTCTCACCTCCTCTATTCCGCATGAATTTGCTCCTTCAAGGGCTATTTGAAAAAACGTTAAATAACTTCCTGACAACCTGGAAGTCACTTCTATCTCTGTGGTACTCCTGTGTTCGACAGTTTACCGAAGTAATAAACCCCATTACAAAATTCTTCGTTTCCATAAAACTCTTTCCTCTGTGAAGTCCTGCACGTTCATGGGCAGGGCATTGCTGCGCCCGTGGAAGTGGTTGTGCGCAGGGCGTACCTCTAAAATCGGCGACACGGGAACCGTAGTCTTAAATTCCATCTTTGCCTGCAAACGCAGACGTAGGCATGGTGCGGACACGCGACCAGCGTGGCCCGTTCAGTGGTTTAACGGTGGTTACGGACGTGGCAGCCCAGCTGGCNTTATCTCTGTGGTACTCCTGTGTTTGACAGTTTACCGGAGTAATAAACCCCATTACAAAATTCTTCGTTTCCATAAAACTCTTTCCTCTGTGAAGTCCTGCACGTTCATGGGCAGGGCATTGCTGCGCCCGTGGAAGTGGTTGTGCGCAGGGCGTACCTCTAAAATCGGCGACACGGGAACCGTAGTCTTAAATTCCATCTTTGCCTGCAAACGCAGACGTAGGCATGGTGCGGANCTATCTCTGTGGTACTCCTGTGTTCGACAGTTTACCGAAGTAATAAACCCCATTACAAAATTCTTCGTTTCCATAAAACTCTTTCCTCTGTGAAGTCCTGCACGTTCATGGGCAGGGCATTGCTGCGCCCGTGGAAGTGGTTGTGCGGAGGGCATACCTCTAAAATCGGCGACACGGGAACCGTAGTCTTAAATTCCATCTTTGCCTGCAAACGCAGACGTAGGCATGGTGCGGACACGCGACCAGCGTGGCCCGTTCAGTGGTTTAACGGTGGTTACGGACGTGGCAGCCCAGCTGGCCGCCCGCCGCGCCTGCTGCAAACGCGGCGAGGTTGCACGACGTGCGCCGCAGGGTAGAAGAGGCTGTGAAGGTGCGTAACAGCTACCACGCAGTTTTGATGGTGAAAGAGTCGCCATTGATCCTTTTGGCAGGTGATATTTTTCTGATTTTTGTGCCAGCTGCGTATTCTGCCTCCTCGCGTGTGCAAGGATACGCGATGTTACAGGTGTTGCTGTACATGTGTATACAATAAAACATACCGACAGGAATATAATAATGTTATAAAATGACTATAACAATACAGTAATACGTTACTGATTGCAGTAATGTATTANTGCGCCGCAGGGTAGAAGAGGCTGTGAAGGTGCGTAGCAGCTACCGCGCAGTTTTGATGGTGAAAGAGTCGCCATTGATCCTTTTGGCACGTGATATTTTTCTGATTTTTGTGCCAGCTGCGTATTCTGCCTCCTCGCGTGTGCAAGGATACGCGATGTTACAGGTGTTGCTGTACATGTGTATACAATAAAACATACCGACAGGAATATAATAATGTTATAAAATGACTATAACNTTTTGGCAGGTGATATTTTTCTGATTTTTGTGCCAGCTGCGTATTCTGCCTCCTCGCGTGTGCAAGGATACGCGATGTTACAGGTGTTGCTGTACATGTGTATACAATAAAACATACCGACAGGAATATAATAATGTTATAAAATGACTATAACAATACAGTAATACGTTAATGATTGCAGTAATGTATTACTTGCGTTGTATATATATAGTATATTCTAGTTTCATGTGTTCTTTTCCAGTTTCATGTGTGTTTTTTTGAGCAGATGTGAGCACGTTTGGGAATGGCTGGTGGCTGCTTGCAACCTTCCTGACGTTGCTTTGCTGTCCCATATGGGCTCCTGTTTCTCGCAGATACGGTTTGAATTCTCTCTCTGTATCCATCACCCTAACGTGAAAACGAACCTCTGTAGCTGCAAGTGCTTTTTGGATAACCTACAGAGTGTTTATATCCACTCCGCAAGGCTCCACTGAGCGATTACTGAACACGCCAACCTGTTTCTGTGGGTGTAATGAAAATACTTAAATAGTGAATTTGCGTCATCCAACAGGTTCCCATCAAGAGGCTACTGCAACTTGCAATCAGAGGTTATAGCTTCAAGTTGACCATTAACGTGTCATGTGTGAACGTCAGCTGCTGCAACCGTAACGTTGCTAACTTCCTAGAAGGAAAAAAAAAAATCAGTGTTTTTAACATCGAAATATTAGTCCAAATGCTGTCAACATAATGTGAAGGAGCTTTAATGTTTCTGTGCCAGAAGGATGATGAAACAGTTTGCTTTGTTTTAAAGGCTTGGGAATATTCTGTCACTAAGCTGAATGGTGTTTATTGCAAAATGTAAAAGAAGCAGCAAATACGGAACACCAAGAAGTCAGGGAACCGTTTTTCCCAGTTGGAAGCAGAAGTACCTACAGGCGTTGTATTTGCACCGTCAGGGTACGCGTGCACCGTTACTGCGGCAGGGTTTGTTACTCCACGGGTGCGACCAGTACCGGTCTGTATGGAAACGGCCCGCGGGTTTTAGCTGTATTAGTGGTAACGAGGTCTTGCAATCAGTGAGGTCTTGAGGAAAGTGGAAGGTACGTTGAACCAAGAGAAAAACCCTTCCCTTGGTTTTGCTGCAGTCTAAACAGAGGGCAGAGCTTTGGGGAGAAGGAAGAATTATTTTCCCCTGGCTGCTGTCTCCGTCCTGAGGCTCGTCCTCTCCCCGTTGACGTGGGTTTTCATTTCACATAAAATCTAAGACAAGATTTTGGAAAGAGGCGTAATTAATCGGGTGTAACAGGGAGGGAAAATACACGACCAGACATATGTTAATGCCCTGGCTTCCCGCTGAGAATGAGAGTGATATTTAATCCAAAGTTAAATACCATGCGGCTCTGACCTATTGCTAACGAGCCCATGCTTGCTTGAAGGTTGCAAGGCTTCTCAGGAGAAGTTTTAAACCAAAGCACTTGTGTGTTCTGGCTGCTTCGCCGTGGGCACGGGCGGTTTACCTGGGCAGTGGCTGCGGGCTGGGGACGCGTCCTCTCTCCCACCCGTCACCCTGGCTTAGTGCCTGCGCCAAAGGACGGCTCTGCTTGGGCTTTCACCTTGGTTTGCTTTCCTCAGCGCAGCCTCCATCTGCGGTCGCGTTTCAGAGAGTCGCACTGAACTCCGCGCTCAAACGTACAGAAGATCCATGCGAGTTTTCTCTCCGCTTTCTCCCTGTTACGTAAACAGCACAAACCTGCGTTTTGTTTGGTTTGAGCTCCGCGGTGGCTGTGCGTCGACTGTTAGAGCCGCGAAATTACGGACTGGCGCCTTCGTGGCCGACGCTCCGTGTTCTCGGCAAGGACGGGCACAGGTAAACGTGGCTGCAGGGAATAATCGCAGCGCTCCCCACGGAGGGCCGTTGCAAGTCCCGTACGCGCTACTCGGCGCAAGAGTTTTGACGAACTGAGGACGCACGGATCTAAAACGCAGATGACGAATTCCAGTGGCAAGTGTTTGGAATGCCTGTCAAGTGAATACCGAGGCACTTCCGACGCGAGGCAGAGCTGAAACGGGATCTGCCCGGGGCCTTGCTGCCGTCTAGCACTTCCGTTTGGCCGTGCGTACAACGTGCAGGATGGGCCGTGCGTGTCACTTCAAAGTGATTTTTGTAGTTTGGGGGAAGCCAGCCAGCCAGCCTCCACAGCAGGTATTATCCATTCCCCAGCTAGCAGGCTGGGTTTCGTAGGCGTAGAAAGAAAAAGTCCTGATGTGCCTTTCTTGCAAGCGCTGAAGCGCACAAGTGAGCTCGGACAGCTTTCTTGGTGTCTGCGACGGGCAGCTCTGTCCTTCACCTTCCCGGCCCGGAGCCGGCAGGGACCGGCGTGCAGCTCGGCAAGGAGTGGTGTTTGCATTACTGGAGTGGCTTTCGTCTCTGCCTTCAGGGTAGCTCGTGTCTGGGTGGTACTACTCTGTTGGCGGGGAAAAGGGAACAAATAAAAAATCGGGAAAAATATATTTTATTTTTCCCTGTTAGGTTGATACAGGTCAGGCCTAAGTTTTCTGAAAAAAAAAAAAAAGGAAAAACAAAGAAAAAAAAGACATTTTATTATTAAATTGTATGTGTTGTTGCAAGCGATTTAAAAGTCATTTAAAGAAAGCTCATGAAAGGCGCTGCTGAACTCCTTAGCCTCGTAATTACAGAGCTTTTGGTGCGTACGTTGCCAACACAGAAGCCTTCCTAGAGACACCGAGCACGGCCAGCACCGTGTTTGCTGTCACAGCCCCGCGGCCCCCGCTTGGCGGAGCGGCTTTCCCGGTGCCTCGGGAGCGCGGGGGGGCTGGTGTGGTGCTCCTGCCTCCTGAAATCAGGCAGGAGGGTCGTGCCCTGGAGGCAGAGGGAGGATGCTGGGAGAAGGTGTTGCTGCTGGGCTGTTGCCAAAGACGCTGAAAGCCTCTGCCCAGCAGCCTGGGAAGCTTCCCCGTTCTGCGGGCGAGAGCGGCTTCGCCTGCCCGAAAGCCCATGCCGCTGGGACAGCGGGGCATGAGGCGCAGCCCTCCAGCCGCTGCTGGAGTTGGTTCAGGTCCCTTTCTCAGCGTTTCCAGAGAGTTCAGCTTCTTACCCCCACCGAATCACTTACTCAGGGGTCCTTTCTCGTCTTCCATTTTTTTTTTTCTTGGGTGTGCTTTGCGGTCGTCCTGTTCTCGTTGGGTTTAGCCCCTGCTCTGCAAGGTTCAGAGGCCCCTCTGCGTGCATCTTCGTAGCTCCCGACTGCTCCCTGTCATTACAGAACCCGATGTGAACGTTCCACATCAGTGGTGTTTTCCCCTGCTCGGTATTGCCTGTGATTTCCTGAACATCCTCTAGGTGCTTCTCTAATTTTTCATTTTCCTTTCCTTTCTATTTCGCTGCAGATGCCTGGGGATATAGCGATGATTCAGCCTCCAATTTACCTGGTTCATCATGCTAAATCCACCGACAAAATCTGCTTGTTTTAAATCCTGTAATGCTGGGGAGGCAATTTGTTTTCTAGCCAGAATGTATTATGGCTTTTAGGACTTCTCACCATTTTGAGACTGCATCCTCAATAGCATGACATTTTTTTTGTTAGTGTTTTTTGTTGTCGTTGTCGTTCTGTAGGAACAAAAGTCCTAGGAAGCATATTAATCTTTTTTTTTTCTTCCCCTCCAGGATTAAGTCTCAAAGCCTTTATTTCAGCGCGTAGCATTCCGACCCCTTCTGAAGCTCCGCGTTTTGTTTCCCCACAGGCTTTAGCATCAATCAAATTCTTTTAAATGTCAGTTGCTTTGCTTCCTATATTGTTATTATTTTTACCATTTTAGATGCCGCAAAGTGAACTTGCGTTGTTGGTGGAAGTGACAAACTGCGTCACGAGGCCCTTGCTTGGCTGATTTTTGCCATGCAACAGACTGGTTATGTTATGGGGAGATTGGTGGGAGAGGGAGAGCGTTTTGGGACTAAAGCCCATTGGCTCTAGATAGCCTGGGATGAAAATGTCAGGGAAACCCTTTCAGGTCTTGGCGCTCGAGGGCTGGCTCTACACCTGGCTGTAAACTGCTGTGGGTATTAACTTAGCGGGACGAGAGCACAGACTGGAACCGCCTCCTTGAGATCACCACTTACTGCACTCGGAGAAGTGGTGTTTTGTTGCTTTTTGTGTGTTTGCGGTGACGTCGCGTCCTCCTCTGAGAAGCGCGTGACCGCCACGCTCGGCTGGAGACACCGCGGCTGCCGAGGGACTCGCCGGGCAATAGCACGGCCACTGCAGAGGCGATGCGGATGCCCAACGGACCGAGCTCTCTCGGCAGGCAAAGTGCTTGTCCTTTTCTCGCTAGTCCGGGTCCACTCTTGGATTACAGCAGCTGTGGCTGTAGCAATTTGGTTTTAAATGAAATTATGAATGTGCTCTGCAAAACTGCCTGTCTTGAACCCTTACTTGCACAGCGCGTTTCTCTCTGAGAAATCACAGCTTGAGAGTTGAGACATGTACGTAACTCGCTGAAACTACCCATCAAAGTTGTTTAAGAGCTAGAAGTACAAGGAGAGTGGAAAAGCAAAACTACAAGCCCTTCTTTTTGCTTTTGTTGTCTTTGCTAACACAGCCTGAGTTCAGAATGTGTTTGCAGGTGGCTGGACCGAGTTCAAGACCTGCGTGCCTTTAGTCTTTCGAAAGATTCTAACCCAAACCCCCTACCCTTCATGAAACGAGAGATACCACTTGGCAGTTGTAAATTTATGGCCAATTTCCAGACGATGCTCTCCGCTGCCTTACAGCGGTTCTCATTTTGCAGTAGCAATGGCTTGCTCATTAGCCGTGATTCTTCCTAGTGTGCTTTGCTGACCTCAACACCTTAGAAAATTACTTCAGTAGTAATTGTGAACTTAGGCAGCGCAAAACTGGGAAGTAACTATGTGTCTTGGTATTCACAGGGCAGAAGGCGGGATGTGCGGGTCACGGAAAGGTGTGGGTGATGTCTCCTTGCTGTCCGCCTCCCCCTGCAGAGCCTGGCACTGTCTCAGTTCAGTAGATGAGGATTAACGCGTCTCTTCAGAAGAGATCTCGTCATTGTTTTACGCAGCAGTTCTCGCTATGGTGCCGGTCTTTCCGTCTTTGGGAAAATGTTCGGGGGTGATGCTGCGAGATTCTCTTTTCCTAATGCTTTCGGCGTGCTCTTTGCTCGGTAGCAGTTGGCCATTAGATTTGCCATTTTTCTTCAGCATCTGTACTATGTTTTCACCCGTGAGCACGGGTGGATGTCTTCCTACCCAGTCTGTGGGGTCCTGCACCTTGGCTAACCGACAGGCACCGTCTCCTTACACCAAAGGTGGCAGCGGAAGGAAGAACGAATGGCCCAAGTACTTTGTTAAAGGCTGCAGAAGGGATACGTGGCAGAGCCAAAAAGCTGGGTACAGGTCTCCTGATTCTCAGAGCAGCATCCTTTCTCTTCTGTTTTCTTTTTGGCCTTTTGAAATCAGGAGTCATCCACGGGAATGTTGAGAAGTGAGGGTTAGGTAAGTGTGTTGGTTTGTGCAAACCGTGCAAGGTGTGACCGGTGTGGAGGTGTCTGCGTGGTGAACCGACATCGCCTGGTAGCCCTAATGGAGAGGAGGGGGAGAGAGAGGATGACGACACGTCCCACAGAAGGGTCAGCTTGCTGGAAGGGCTTCTCCGTGGAACTCTTGCTGAAGTACCAAACCTTGAGCACGGTCAAAACTCAAAATGGAATCTCTGGTGAGATTCATGGAAAGAAAAGTGCAAGAAGGACGCAGAGTTTTCAGGGCTGTGCCTCATAAGTCATAGAACATTAGGACTCTTTGAAAAATGTAAAGAAAACCCCGTTCTAGGTGAAACCTGGGGCTCCAAGATACACTCATGTACACACACGCAAACGCGCCTGCGCGCACCCCAGTAATTCCTGGTAAGGGTTTCTTTGTACAGGGCCTGCCGTAAAGGGTAGGTCTCAGAAAGACATGAGTGAAACGGAAAATGCAGCAGCTGCAAAACCAGACAGAAGTGAAATCGTGCAGTATGAGGTCTGAGGTGTCTGTATGATGTGTATTTTGTTTTATTTCATTTTCCCAGAATTAAAAAAGTGCCGACGTTGTGTGGGAGCATGGTGCTCCTGAAAGTCAGTCCTATGGCACCAGATTTTGATCNTCAAAATGGAATCTCTGGTGAGATGCATGGAAAGAAAAGTGCAAGAAGGACGCAGAGTTTTCAGGGCTATGCCTCATAAGTCATAGAACATTAGGACTCTTTGAAAAATGTAAAGAAAACCCCGTTCTAGGTGAAACCTGGGGCTCCAAGATACACTCATGTACACACACGCAAACGCGCCTGCGCGCACCCCAGTAATTCCTGGTAAGGGTTTCTTTGTACAGGGCCTGCCGTAAAGGGTAGGTCTCAGAAAGACATGAGTGAAACGGAAAATGCAGCAGCTGCAAAACCAGACAGAAGTGAAATCGTGCAGTATGAGGTCTGAGGTGTCTGTATGATGTGTATTTTGTTTTATTTCATTTTCCCAGAATTAAAAAAGTGCCGACGTTGTGTGGGAGCATGGTGCTCCTGAAAGTCAGTCCTATGGCACCAGATTTTGATCTGGCTGAGTAAATATATGTCTGGTGCAGTGTAACTGGGTTCTGGCAGTGAGCCTGTAACCCAAAGTTCACACAGTTAAAAATAGCCCATTCAGGAGCTTGCTATTATCTGAAATTTTGCCCCACAGTAAAGCCGAGATAGTACACTAATTTCTTGTTTCAGATAAGCTTTGCCCTGTTGAAGAGAGAGGTTTCAGATGTGCCTGCCGGCTCTGAATTTCATTTTGATCGTAAAGGAGTATTTTATCTGATGAGTTATGAGTTACAGGACAAGCTCCTTCCTCAGGATTGAACGTGTCATTGATTCACCAGACAGGGCTCGTAATACGGTGCTGCTTCTCTTTGCAACTTGAAAAAGCCGACTGATGTCAGGTGTCTCCCAGGTTGCTTCTATCAAATGATATCTAAAACCCTTCTAAGAGCTAAATTTTCCCTGCTTACCTGCTCAAAGCTTTGAGGAGCAAGGTAGAAGGAGGTCCAAGCAATGCAGAGAGTGCTGTGAATCTGCCAAAGCCGGTGATGTTCCGAAATGAATTATTAGACTTGCTCTCCTCTTTAAAAAGCCTTTTTTCTCGCTAGCACGTTGTGAGGTTTGCCTTGATAATAAAGCATAACGTTTGGAGAGCGACGGAGAAAAGATTGTTTTCTCCAACTGAAACAACACACAATTTTTACTTGGAGCTGGCTCAAAGGTCAGTCAGGAACTCTCCTGCTAAAAGTTATTATTAATGTAATAGCTTAATAAACACTGATGGGCCCCGAAGCTCTTCCCAATGAGAACAGTACGTGGGGCAACAGAAATGTGCCCCGAGCTGACTCCGGGAGCAGATTGCCCTGATTGCCTCCTCCGGCTGCTGCTGTTATTTCCCTTAGTCTACTTCAGTGTTTTTCTGGAGGTTGAACATTGACTTTAAATAGTCCTGAATCCGATTTATTTATTGCAACCTATCACGTTATTACAGCAAGCTAGTCTCATGTGCTGATCCTGTGAAAGACTGTTCTTAGCAGGACTGTGTCCCGGTCCGATTACGAACTCGGGGGAGGTTTGTTGTGATGCCAGGAGTGAGATCAAGACACAAAGGAGGTCAGATGCCGCTGCTTAGGTTACTTTATTGGACACCTAACAGAGACTGGAGCCATAGGAAAGGCAGGAGTTATGAAGAAAGAAAACTTAGTAAGTATTCAGGAAAGTATGCAAGAAATAATGAGGAAGAGTCACCACCGTGGATCCAGCGGCGTCGTGCAGTCTGTCGAGTTCAGTGGTTTCCGGGCCATGCGTCGGGGGCAGATAGAAGCAGTTGTTGTCGCCCCCCCGCGCTTACGGGTGATGTCCTTATAGACCCTGTACTCAAGCACGTTCAGTTCTTTTCCCGGAAAAGTTATGCACATGCAACACATTTCCTGGAGCTCATCTCCACACGGCACCGCCTTCCCGCGCATGCGTGTTGTCATCACTGGGTGGTCGTCCACCGAGAAGGGTGGTCGCGAGTTCGCTGGACTCTGGTTGCTGAACATCATTTTTTGCAGTCGCAAGGAGTAGCAGGTCCGTGCCACAAGCAGTAGCAGGTGGTAGACGTACTTTTACAACACATCCATTTTGTGGGCAATAGCAGGCTATTTTCACAAGACCCGAGGCCTTGTTTTGCCAGCCGTCTCGAGCAAGCTTTGAGACAAATGTCCGTTTAATCAGCATCTCACAGACCGACATCTTGGTGACTACTGAAAAACCTCTGTGCAAATTTTTACTAAACGCCAAGAATACTTGGGTTGTTTTTATTATTTTTGAAATGCTCTCCTATTCCACAACGTGTGAAGTAGCAAAGGGGCAGAGCCGTAGCAAATGGTGTATTTTATCGCAATAGGAACCCCTTTTATGCAGTCACCCTTCCATGTCTTGCGATGAGCCGTTTNACTTTAAATAGTCCTGAATCCGATTTATTTATTGCAACCTATCACGTTATTACAGCAAGCTAGTCTCATGTGCTGATCCTGTGAAAGACTGTTCTTAGCAGGACTGTGTCCCGGTCCGATTACGAACTCGGGGGAGGTTTGTTGTGATGCCAGGAGTGAGATCAAGACACAAAGGAGGTCAGATGCCGCTGCTTAGGTTACTTTATTGGACACCTAACAGAGACTAGAGCCATAGGAAAGGCAGGAGTTATGAAGAAAGAAAACTTAGTAAGTATTCAGGAAAGTATGCAAGAAATAATGAGGAAGAGTCACCACCGTGGATCCAGCGGCGTCGTGCAGTCTGTCGAGTTCAGTGGTTTCCGGGCCATGCGTCGGGGGCAGATAGAAGCGGTTGTTGTCGCCCCCCCCGCGCTTACGGGTGATGTCCTTATAGACCCTGTACTCAAGCACGTTCAGTTCTTTTCCCGGAAAAGTTATGCACATGCAACACATTTCCTGGAGCTCATCTCCACACGGCACCGCCTTCCCGCGCATGCGTGTTGTCATCACTGGGTGGTCGTCCACCGAGAAGGGTGGTCGCGAGTTCGCTGGACTCTGGTTGCTGAACATCATTTTTTGCAGTCGCAAGGAGTAGCAGGTCCGTGCCACAAGCAGTAGCAGGTGGTAGACGTACTTTTACAACACATCCATTTTGTGGGCAATAGCAGGCTATTTTCACAAGACCCGAGGCCTTGTTTTGCCAGCCGTCTCGAGCAAGCTTTGAGACAAATGTCCGTTTAATCAGCATCTCACAGACCGACATCTTGGTGACTACTGAAAAACCTCTGTGCAAATTTTTACTAAACGCCAAGAATACTTGGGTTGTTTTTATTATTTTTGAAATGCTCTCCTATTCCACAACGTGTGAAGTAGCAAAGGGGCAGAGCCGTAGCAAACGGTGTATTTTATCGCAATAGGAACCCCTTTTATGCAGTCACCCTTCCATGTCTTGCGATGAGCCGTTTCTTTTCGCTCTTGCCTTCTTGCTTTTTTTGCCTGGAGCTGAGAGGAGAATGTTTTTTAGAAAACTGGCAGAGAATAGGGAGGAGCTGAACGTGCAGTGCAAGAAAGCAAAGGTAAGGAAAAGATGAGAAAAGTGAAAGCAGAGAGGGTGGAAAAGAGAGAAAAAAAATCAACAAACCCATCAGGCAATACAGCCACACGTAGCCATAGGGAAACTGTGTGAGTAACATATGTGCGTGTGTATGCACATACGTCTGTTCTATAACAATAACCTTAGCCTGCAGATGAAAGAGGAAAAAGGTAGCCTGCACAGACCATATTGCAGCTGGGAAACAAAAGGCAGATGAAGCGGAGGGAAATGGATGTCTGGTGACACGAGGCGAGGGCCTCAGGAGAGTCCTGGAGTGGAAGAAGTCGGATTTGTGCAAATGGTTTTATAATAATATGGTTGTCGCTAGCAGACAAGGCGATGATAACTTCTGCGTGCTTATGCACAAAATATTTTGTTCTCTAAAAATGTTAAGAAACGTAAGCCAGAAGAAACCTTAAAGCTGAAAGGCCAGGGTGTTTCCCGTGAAGGCTCCGGCACGTCCTGCCCGGTTCAAGGCGTGTAGGCAAGGAGGCATTTGCAGCAGGGCAGGACAGGGATGAAGTAAAAGCTTTTTAAATTGAAGAAGTACTTTGAGACTGATACGATATTTCTGGATGAAAAGGGCATGGTCTGGTTTTGGCTTGGTGTAGCCAAGTTTTGATCGGGCCACGGAAGGGTCGTTGTGGTAGCGCATTTCTTCACCCTGCAGCTGATCGTTGCAGACTCTGCCAGAAATGTTGGCCACACAATTGGAACGTGGTGTCCCACTGTTGATGGCTTTTCTGCTGAAGTAATTAGGCTTCACTAAGTCCAGAACCTGGCCAAAGAGCAGAGGAATGGGCGGAGGGAAGCCACCTAGAAGCAGGAGGTACTCACCTGAAGTCGTCTCAGCGCAGCACGGTAAGGGGGCTTCAAGAAGATTGCCTCTTCCGACCTAAGCAATTAGCCACTAGGTGAGCACGTGCTTTGTTCTACCGCCATCCGGGTGTTTCAGTGAATTGCCTGAAGCCAAGCAGAACCAGCAAAATGCTTCCTTTTCTGAAGAATTCCAGGCCTGTTCTCATCTGTTGCTCGTTCATGCCTACTTTCTACCTGTTTCTCGGAGGCGAATGTCAGTGTGTCTGTCTGAACCTATTGCCTTTGTACTGCTAGTTAGTGACGCTTGATCCTTCCCTTCTTTTAAATCGTGCCGTGGCACGCGTGTGCCCTCGGTTTGAGGGATACAGGTGTCTGCCTTCAACAACACTTAGCCCCGCTTGTGTGGGCGCGGTAGATCTTGTCGTTTCAGCTACTTCACGAGTCAGTTGGCAGTAATTTCTTCTAAATGGTTGGGGTTTTTTTATGCCCTCATGCTTGAGGATCAAGAGGTGGTGATCATCTTACCTTTGAAACGAGCAGAAAGCCAGCTAGTGCAGGTGGCTTGTTCTCCTCTCACTAGTTACCTTGGAAATAATTCTCAAGAGAGATCAGAATAATCATAATAATCCAGAATTGCAATAATAGCGACATTTATTAGGTGCTTTTTTAATGACGCGCACATAGATTGTAGCCTCAAACAGTACCGTGTGTTGTTCGCCCGAGGAACGGACCAGCCACAGCGTTATTTCCCCGTAACACACCTGCGCTGTTTTTCTTTGAATGGTTTGGCTGTTCCAGTGTGGCCTTTCTGGAACTAACACAAGAAAACGTGCCACGGTGCGATAGCTGCCTGCAGTCACAAAGTTCTCAAAGAGCAGGTGACTGGTCTAGGTCTTGTTTTGGGGTTTTTTTGGTGGTGTTGTGCATGCTATATAAAAAAGGAAAACTTTGTAAAAGTATGTTTTCTTCTCTGTTTCAGTGGCCAAAAAAGTGAAAGAATTTTCTTCCTCACATATGAGCGGGGAACGTTAATGTATGATGCGTCAATCTGACAAGGAAAATAGATATATGACTTCTGCTCAGACACGCATTTATCTCTAAAGTGTTTTTCCAAACCAATTGTGTATTAAATGCAAGTACTCATTCTGGTAAACATTTCTGCTTGCCTTGTTGAATATCAGCTGTTCACTCCTACTCATTTTTTCTCTTAACCACAGTATAGCTTCGTTTTGCCCTCTGAAAATTTGTTTTTATAGTGCTTTCTGGTAATGCTCTGCAAAAGAGGCTTGTAAGTCTAAATAAATTGTGTTGTCTACTTCTCCCTTCATATTTCAAAGACTTGTAGCAAATATCTTCTTTTCAGGACTTAAATAATTTTCACTATTTAAATCAAAGTTTCAACTGTTTTCCTAAAGTAGAATTTGTTAAGCTCTAATTCCTAAAGTGGCATTAAACTTTCTTTCCCCCCCCCCCCCCCCCC